>NW_023613704.1:0-49249 GCF_013339725.1 Rhipicephalus microplus
CACGGAGGTGACGCTGGTCTGGTTGCTGGAGTGAAGCCAAAAGGAAGGCATTCTCTATGGGCAGAAATAATCTTTGAAAACATCGCTTGTGGTCTTTGAAGTGGCAACACTGCAACACGGTGACAAGGAACTCAGCAGAGGTGTCTTATGTGGGCTCTCAAATGGTCAGTAGTGATGTATGTTTGAATTGGATGCTCTCTTGCGATCATAATTGCCCCGTAGATTGAGGTGCATCGCAGCAATCCTAAGCGCACGCGTAGTGCTTGTCCTTGTTGACTTTCGAGGGTGCGGATGTTCGTCTTGCACGTACTTGCCAGTAACGGCAACTGTAGTGCGAAAATCCCAGAAACAGTGCCCTGTATAGCTGCATCATTGACCTTATCGATGTGCCCCAAGATTTTCCGCAGAGGAACCGCATTATATGGAGGATGGAAGTTAGCCTTCTCTTAAGGTAATGGCAGTGGGCACTCCACGAAAGATCCCTGTCAATAAACACACCCAAGTTTGATGGTTCTTCCATTGATGGTAACGGGGTAGAGTCATGGCCCTGCAAGTAAACGCAACCAATGCACATTTCTCCGTTGAGACGGAAAGACTTCGCTTGCGGAGATATGAGCATGTCAGGGTGGCAGCCTGCTGGACTCTTGCACGTACTTGTAGACGAGTTGCAGCCGAAGTCCATAGACAAATAATGTGAGCATATATGGATATAAGGATAGTACTCGGCGAAATTTCACGAAGGCCTACCATCACAGGGTAAATAAAGTGGGACGTAATACGACGCCTTGAGGGACGCCACGGCAGGTTTAGTAATTGGTGGTAGGTCCATCAGAGGTTTGTACGAAAAAGGACCTTCTCGTCAAATTATCTTGGATTGATTGGAACATACGACCACGAATTTCGACAGCTTCCAACGAGTCTAGGATGGCTTTATGTGTTACGTTATCATAAGCCCATTTGACGTCGAGGAAGAGTGCCAGTGGTATGCGCTTGAGGCTCTTCTGTTGCTGGATAAATGCTGTGAAATCAATCACGTTGTGAAGAGATGACCTACATCGCCGAAAACCAGTCATGAAGTTTGGGTATACATTGTAGCTCTCGAAGTAACATTAAAGGCGTGTAAGTATCATCCTTTCCATGACTTTTCCTACGCAACTTGCGAGGGCGATAGGGCGAATTGATGTAAAACCAAAGGGTCACTTTCCTGGTTTGAGTACTGGCACAAGTCGACTTATCTTTCAATCCTGGGGAACAATGCCCGCCTACTATGAGTGGTTGTGATAGCATAACAACTGTCCCCTGGCCTCCTGTTGAAGGTTGGCTAGAGCGGCGTAGCTGATGCCATTGGGTCCTGGTGAAGATGATCGTTGGGAAGCCACCAAAGATGCGTCAAGTTCTTCTATAGTGAAAAGATTGTCATTTTAGAGATTTTTGGGTTCAGGGATAACACTCCTAATGGTGCCAGCGGACAAGGCGGACCGCCAGCGATTTGCCGTACTAAACTCATTGTGCCACTTCACGTTGGGTGCGGCCTAAATGTAGGGCTAAAGCAATGAAGAATGTCTTTGTTGGGGAGTCGAGCAAAGACCACGAATAGGGCTTCAGATGCGTGACAGCGGCTTTCGGGGATCCAATGATTCGCAGAATGCTTTACAGCGTTCCTGTTCATGTTTGTCTAAACGTCATGGACTTTTTTCTGTATGCGTCGTGCCAGTCTCAAGCCGCATATGCTTTTGTCCATATGTATCTCCTTTCCGCCCTTCGGCGAAGCTCACACAGTTTTTCCAGTTCAACATCAAAATCTTAACGCTTCCTGGTGAACGGGAGGAGACAGGAAGCTTCCCTCATTTGCCTCTTTGATGACATCCTTCAAGTTCTGGTCAGGTCTTCACAGCATGTATTTTTCATGAGTCAATCTGTAGGTACTGTTATCTATTTGTTTCCGGTTGCTGGATGTTGGGAAGAGACCTAACAACCAAACCCACACGATCAAACGGCTAAGCTGGGACTTCAACAGGTTGATAGGTGACCGGCAGGGAGTGACGAAATGCGGAATAAAAGTTTTACAAAGCTCAATCCATCACTCGCAATCTAATCGGTAGAGCGTATGCAGTATGCATTCTGTTCTGAACGGATACTTAGAGCTCTTTGCTACGAGCACAATGCGCTGGGAAGCGTGTATCTCCCGCTATGTTCGCTTTGAGATCAGCGCCTCATGAGAGCACTGGTTTTAGCCCTGCAGAGCTTATGTATGGCAGGAGCTTGAGAACACCATGCGAATGCTACGCGAGTCATGGGCGGGATTTAATGAGGACCCTAGCGTAGTTGCGTATGTTCTAGACCTCCTTCCGTGGCTTGAAAAACGAAAGATCTTGTGGAAACCCACATGAAGGGCTGCACAAGTGTTGTCGAAGGATTATTACGGACTAATCGGCGAAGAAGCGCACCTTTGAGTTGGTGGTCAGGTAATGCTGCTGCGGCCCGTCCAAAAAGAACAAGCTTCAAATTCATTGGGAAGGGCCCGCCAAAGTAATATCGAAGCTTTCTGACACAATTATGAAGAGAAATTAGAAAGGCGGTTGAACAAAATTTACCACAGTAACTTGATGAAACCATACGTTCAACGTCAAGTGGTCATAAATCTGCTTTTGAATGCTTCAGAGGGAGAGGAATTAGAAATTTTGATCACTAGTGATGTAATCGAAGGGGGATCGGAAGTAATCTTGGAGCAGTTTAAACCTAGAGCCTAGGTTAAGTGAAGTCCAGAAAGAGGACCTGAGAAAGATTGTTTCCGAGTTTGAAGACGTGTTTTTGGACCATCCTGAAACACGACGGTAATTGAACACGATATCGAGCTAACTTGTGAGGAGCCAATCGGTAGCAAGCCGTATCGTTGTTCCCCTGTGCAAAAGCAGATCATGAAAGAGGAGATCGATAAAATGCTGGCGTTAGGAGTCATAGTACCAGGCGAGAGTGACTATACATCCCCTCTAATATTAGTTCAAGGGCCGGGAAAAGATGCCAGGCCATGCATCGATTATCGGCGTCTCTACGCCATTACTCGAGACCAAACTTACCAGATACGAAACCTAGAGGAGAGGGTAGAAACTGTGTCACAATCCAGCTATATTTCCACGTTAGACCTCGTGCGAGGGCATTGGCAAGTCCCCCTTACGGAGCGTGCTAGCCGCTATGCCGCATTTGTTTCTCCTTTTGGAACGTATCGTCCACTTAGGCTGAGCTTTCGATTAAAAAATGCGCCCTTTTGTTCTTCAGGCTTAATGGTCCGCGTTTTTAAAGGCCTCTCTGAGTTCGCTCTGCCGTATCTTGACGATTGTCGCCATCTTCTCCAACAACTGGGAAGAACAGGTCAAGCATTTACGTGTCGTGCTGAACAGGTTGAAAGAAGCTGGTCCTACCGTGAAACCTACTTAATGTCACCTAGGGTGCGGCGAGGTGTCTTACCTGGGGCACGTTGTGGGACGTGGCCGGCATAGACTTTCAGAAATTAAGGTAGCCGCCGTCGTGAACTATCGACGATCAACCACAAAATCTGAGATAAGGGCATTCTTGGGCCTGGTTGGATACTATCAGCATTACGTGCAAAATTACTCTAGCATTACCAGCTCTCTAACTGACGCACTTCGAAAATCCGAGCCAGTCAAAATAGTTTGGGACTCAGAAAAAGAGAATGCATTTTGCCAGCTGAAAAAGGCCCTAAGCGAAAAGCCCGTTTCCATGGCACCTGATTTCTCTAAGAGATTTGTGATTCAAGACGACGCGAGTGATCGTGGCATGGGAGCTGTATAGTGCCAGGAAGACAGTGCTGGTAACGAAATGCCAGTTTTGTATTTAAGTCAAAAACTCAGTGGCAGGGAAGAGGCATACAGTACCTCTGATAAGGAATGCGCTTGCCTCTTGTGGGCTGTTCAAAAGCTAGCTTGTTATGTCTCCGGTTTGAGGTTTGTGGTTGAAACGGACCACTGAACTGTAACCGGGTTAAATAACATGTCGACTAAAATTGGTCGGTTACTGAGGTGGAGCATGATACTCCAACAGCACAACTTTGACGTTCGCGACAAAAAATGAAAGCTCTAAACGCTAATGTAGACGCATTGAGCTGTGCATTTAGTCGGTACCTTCTCCACCTTTCGGTTTCTTGCTGGCGATTCGGGCAAAATTTTGTCCTCATCACGGCCTTAGCTGAGCACTGTCGTCCAGAATGAGCTCAAGGAGCCAACTTTATGTTCTATTCTATGTTGTTACGTTGTTGTACATGCAAAAAATTGAGTTCTCATTTTAAGAGTCTTGTGTCCCCCATGTGCCTGTTGACGTAGAGGGAACGAAATTCCGATAGACACGTAGCTAGGTACATGTTGTAATATACTTTGTCTGGTGTTCTGTCGGTTGACCGAGGGCACTTGCTTGTGTCGTGTGTTGCCTGTTGTCGAACCGTTCTTGGTAAGTCGTAGAACCATCGACAAGTGCTGATACCAAAGATGGTCAGAAGAGGCGAGGAAGATGGTCGACAAGTTGTGGCGACAAGCCAGTGGAGCTGGGATCCGTCCTGAAGAATGGGATGTGTTTCCGGAACAGAGTTTGGTGCTGCTTTCTCCCCATGGCCTGGAGGGAACCTGGAGGGACCTAGCGAACAAGCGCGCCTGAAATTCGAGCCACGTGAAAGCAGCTCGTTTTTCCGGCGCATTGTCTGGCGGCGGGGATGCGGTTATGCCTGCGAGTCCACAGTGAACGTCCATACCGCAGAAAAAGGCAATCTGTGTCAAGGCCAGCACGCAAGCCCGCCTGACGCGAACAACTCAACGGCGTCATCACGCGGCGGTGCTTTTCTGCTACGAACGCACGGTGAGTCACCTCAGCCCACGAGCCTGTCGAAGAAATTGGCGCCTTCCTGTCTGGTGAGTCTGACACAATGCGTGGCGACGTCACTCGTCCTTGGCTGCAACCACGCGCAGCGGCTCCGCATTCGACGAGACCGACGCGGCCCAGCGGTGACCCCATTGGAGGATTCAGACCTTACGACGAGCGGCACTTCTGGTTGGACATTTGCTTACTCAAAGATTCCACCCGGTGCATATAAAAGAGGCCCTGCGGCGCGTCGCGAGCAGTAGATCTATGTGTCAGAGAAGAGAGCTCGGCTCTTCGAGTCGCTAAACTGTCGGCCCCAGTGCCGAATTTGTAACGCCTCTGTATATATGCTGTACATAAACCTTGTTTAACTCACCGTCGTCTCGTTCGCTCGTCTATCAGCTCTGCGCAGAAGCAGTCGAGAGCTTAAATACCTACGCTACCAAACGGTTGGTGACCTTCCCGGCGGAGTTCGAAGCAGTGGCGCCTTCGGGACCGTGTTGGCGTTGCCGTCTTTCGTAACAGCGGTGGCAACGGCGAAATTTCGTGGTGCCCTTCGTAACATCGTCGGAGGCGCGCTTCGTAACATCGTAGACACTCCACGGACCATAGCCGTGTGCGAGCTGCAGGAGGGACATCAGAGTACAAAGGCAACTCTAGCTGTAAAGTGCCGGTTGAACAATAAATAAGGGCTGAATGCCGTCGTGTGGGAAATCAGGTCATGTGGGAAAGCGTCTATAACAGTGAAGAGGACTGAAGTGTGAAGGCCGGCAACAGTCAGGCGGGCAGTGCACATACCAAGAACTGATGTTTGGCTGCCATCGGCTACCCGCACAGTCGAAGACATGGCAGGGGTAAGAACTTTTTTCAGGTAGAATCGAAGACGTGAACTCATAACGGATATATGGGCACCAGTGTCTATTAGAGCTGTAACGGTCAGGCCATCGATAATAACACCAAGTAAATTTTGTCTGGAATTAGTGGTCGGTAGAGGTTTTTCTGTCCGAGTTGTCAATGCATCCCCGCCTCCAGGAGCTGCATCTGTCAGTTTCTCGAAAACTGCCCAGAATACGCCAGTGACGGGGAGCGATGGCGTTGACAGGAGCGGGGCTGGTGGCCCTGAGGCGACAGCGAGTGGCTGGGCCGGGTTCCCTAGGCGACGACATCGGCGTAGGACAGTTCGGAGCGTAGCGTAGAACGGCTAGGTGGTAGTTCCTAAAGGTGGTGATGAGCAAAACGATTTGGCGAATACTGCCCACAATCCTGTTGGTGGTCGTCTAGAAAATGTTGCCCGAAAAGCCATCTGTTATGGCCGTGGCGGGAAATGTGGCCAACGTGATGGCAAGAGAAGCATATCGGGCGATCATCTTGTGTGCGCCACTCAGATGGATTTCGGTAGCGTGACGAGAACCGTGGAACCGACGCGGCAGCAGCAACAAGTGGTGCGGTGTGGTAGTGAGCGTTAGAATTTATGGGCTGTGGTGTGTAACTGAAGTTTTAGGCAGCTAAGATGCCCATGTTGGCAAACTCTTGTCGCACAACAGCCTGAATAACAGATATTGGGGCCGAGTTGTCAGGCGCAGGGGGTTGATAAGCTGAAGAAGTCATGGCTTTCAGCTCCTGGCGGACAATTTTTGTGATGTTTGGAGAATTCACGAATGAACGTGGCGCCACAGCATCTTTGTAGGAAAAAGTCGCAGCGGTGTTCGGGAGTCAGAAAAGAATGTTCAGTGATTCTCCTGCTTTTGGCTTGTTCGAACCGCCGACATTCACTGACAATTGAGTCAATGGTGATACAGTTCTTGCATATCAGAATGCTGAAGGCATCGTCGGCCATGCCTTTGAACACATTGCTGACCTTGTCTAGTTTGGTCATGTCTTTGTCGGCCTTCCGACAAAAGGTGAGCATGTCTTCGATATAGGTTACGTACGACTCGGTGGAATAATGAACTTGTAGCGCCATAATCACCATCATCATTTCTCAATCACCGCGCCGCGCCTCTCGCGCAGCTGATGCTAGCTCGAGCTGCGCGAGGATTAGAACAGGCTCACGCACCTAGCGCGTTGGACGGGGACAGCTACCGCGGCTCGGCTTCAGGCCTGGAATAAAGTGGCGAGATCGGCACGGCCCCATCAGCCGCCTTCGACGTCATCTCACGTCTCTTCTCTCGTCGCTACATTGGTGACCCGGAGAACACGCCCTTCGCCAAGCGGCCCACTGCCATGTTCCCGCAACTCTGCCCGCCAGTGCCGCCGTTCCAATCGACCTACCCCAAGGTATGGTTCATGCAGCTCGATGCCGTTCTGGCGTTGAATAGCGTCATGGACCAGCCGCTGATGCACACCATTCTTCAAGACGCCCTTCCAGTAGAGTTGCGTCATCTGTCTGGCACTTCAACCTCCAGCCAGCAGCCTTACGATGACCTCTGCTCTGGGGTGCTTGCCAGCTACGGCCTCACCTATCACCCACTGCCGTTCACCCGTGACCTACAGGTTTCGTCTGCGTCGCAGCGTGCGGTACCCTCCAGCCCGAAAGTCTTCACTGACCGGGACCTAACTTCCCCGACTACGTCTCCTACAATATCTCGTCCGGCTACTATCAACGCGAGTCCCGCGTACGAATGCCCATCCGACGAGGTTCAGAACATTCGTGCTGCACGCGACCAGTCAGCCACGAAATCTGACGAGCTTCTTCAATACGTTCCTGTAGCCAACGACCAGGTCGCCACGAGGAGCAATTTTTCGAAGTCCTCGGCCGATTGTCCCTCGGGCACTCTCGCCACCCGCATGTCTTCTCCGGCCTACACAGACCACGATTTCTCAGACGTGTCAGACTCCACGAAAGCTTCCTCGCCGCATGCCCCGAAGTCTGCCAAGACTACGGATATCTTCACGCTCACTATTCGCCCCTTGGTCGCGGAGACTTCAGCGTCGACGATGTCCGAAGGCGCCCCCCACCCACCTCGACGCCCTCTGCGTCCTGCGAGCAGCGACCATCTTCAGCCCCGCAGTCTTCCGTAGCCGAAGTTAAAGTCATAAGCCGTCAACCACAGCCAAACTTCCGAGAGGCTGCGACTATGACGCAGCTGAGGAAGACGTACCTGGCGCGCCTATGGCACTGCAGACTACATATGCCACACATGCTGTAGAGGTTGTCATCGATCATGCAGACCTGCACACCAAACCTCATGCGCGGAGAACCGATGTTCTTTCAGGTGTGCCACCCGATCCTCCATCAAAGCCCACGTCTTCTGAGCTTCACAACTATTTGCCAGAGCATTTGGCGCCGGATGCAGTCCGCTACACAGACTCGTTGGTAACAACAGCGACGACGTGCGGTCCAACTGCATATCTGCCGCCCTTGAGAGTAAGCCAACGAAATCATCACGTTCGGCATAATACAGAGAGGCCCTTTTTCAAGCCTCTTGCTAAACAGTCTTGTGTTGCAGCCTTGGCCTTCAAGACGGTGCAAACACCTACGAGGTTTTCCCGACGCAAGGGCCAACCACTTGCCGTGCACATGCCTAGCCGCAATGCACGGCGTTTCCGCATCCGTCGACTCGGCCACACGCCCCGGCATGCCAGTCGCAGTGCTATGCGGAGGCCGGTGTTTCATCGACAGTGACGTCCGCACCAGCACGACCGCGACGCTGCTCCTTGTCGACAGCATGCTCGACACCATGTGCGCTGTCCAAGACCCCGCTGTGGCTGTGAAACTTCAGTGCTCGGTCATCATGGGTGCGTTCCGATCCTTCACACTATTTCGCCAACATTGCCGGCGCGAGCTCTTCAGCGCCTGTCCACAGTTCCAGCTGTGGGCACGTTTGTCAGCCTCGTCTTCTCGAAACGGCGGGTGCGCATTCGAATGGTCCCGCTGCGTAATTGTGGGATGGACGTGTCTATGAACACAGCGACCCGGCACTTCCTTCTTCGTCCCTTGCGCTTCTCCCAGAGTCGCCCACCGGAGACACACTGCCTACTGATGGCCCGTAAACGTTGACAACCTGGACTTGCCAAATGAACACTTTATGGATTGCCGTTCATGTATATAGCCTTTGTCGCTCTCTTTCTTTTTCATATGCCTTCAAATCGCGCAAAGCGCTAGAGGGTGAGCCCTGTAGCGCCATCAGCACCATCATCATTTCTCAATCACCGCGCCGCGCCTCTCGCGCAGCTGATGCTAGCTCGATCTGCGCGAGGATTAGAACAGGCTCACGCACCTGGCGCGTCGGACGGGGACAGCTACCGCGGCTCGGCTTCAGGCCTGGAATAAAGTGGCGAGATCAGCACAGCCCCATCGGCCGCCTTTGACGTCATCTCACGTCTCTTCTCTCGTCGCTACAAACTCTTGACGCGAGTTCCTGCCTGGCTGCCATTTGTCGAGCAACTGACCAGCCGAACAAGCCACGACGCTTCTGCGTGCACACGTCCCAACTCGCTAGGTCTTCCTCGTGCGTCTCGTACCAGGCGCGCGCAGTACCTCGCAGGTAAAAGATGATGTTGGCCATGATAAGCGTCTCATCCCAACCTGTATTGCTTGCTGACGCGCTCGTATAAGGCGAGCCACTCGTCAAGGTCAGTTGTGTTGGTGCCGCAAAATGTACCTGGATCGAGAAGACGGGAAGGAATCAAGGTGACGTAGCAGGCGTAGACTGAACGGACAGCGCACTGCCTTCCGGCATCGTGGCTGGACGAATCTGACGTCCGCTACGGAGATCCTGAGTCAGAATGTTACCCAGCACCTCCACCAAAAATGTGTAACGGGGAGTATTTAATAAGTGAACGCCGGATGGGCTATCAATGCACACAGTGTGCTTTGGTTGTTTGGTTCCTCAACACCTTGGCGCACAGTATGCAAGTATGCAGGACACAGCCCCACAACAACATCATCGTCTTCATTCCTTCTGTCTACATGTCTGCTGGCATTGGTGATCGCTCGCAGGATCGTTGACAGCGATGTCTGCCCAGGAACGTTGGGCAGACATCGGCACGATGGCCGAGAGCCCCACATCAATAACAAACGTCAGTCTGTGTCCTCTACAAAGTAAACCGAAACATGCTTGTACCGCACATAAAATAGTTGGGTACCTTGAGGCCTCTGAAGAGAACGACGAAGGTAGTCGTCTTCATGATGTGATGCACCCCCATGGCTCTAGGGTTGCGTTGGTTGACTATTATTGTTGCTACCTGTCGCTCATCGATGTCTACGTCGACGCCTCGGATCACACCTTTGCAGGTATAGTCAGAAGCCGCCGTGTAGGCCGAAACGTGATACCCAGTCGAGCCAAGGTGGACGAGACGCAGCGCCGTGTAGGTGCTTCCGTTAGGGGATGCTGGGATAGAGAACGCAAAAAAAATTCTGACTTGTGTTCGGGCAGACGATATCCTCTGGTGTTTCTTCCGGGGAGAATTTCGCTGCCGTCTCCAGGATTTGAGCTATATGAATCAGGTGAACCTTCTTGAGATCTAGGCCTCCTTTTGGTCGGACTATGACTCGAATATGGCTCTTTGGCTATCGGGAAAGCCTCAATGCAGCTGCAAGATGCCGAACGACGCCATGAACAGTGGCCATGTCATATACAGCCGTTCCCTCACTTTTAAAAGAAGCAGACGCTTGTTGTCGGGGAGAATGCTTATTCTTGCCTAAAGCGGTGTGCCACCCAGGTGCGTTAGCATCTTCTTGGGAAACAACTTCCTTGTCCACCATCATCACTTCTGGCATGATGCCAATCCGTAGGCGGGCGTCCGGCCGAAAAATATCTTTAAAAAGAGGGAAAATGAGCCTACTAGGAAGAAAAAGGGTTTATTAGAATCCTGTTGATGATATCTGTCGAAGGGGTACATTTATGGAGGTAATACCTTGATAGGAATTTTTGACAACCACAGAGACGCCGCAGCGTCTTTCGCCAAAGCAAGAGCTCAGAAAAACACGTCCGTTCGTGTGTTTAGAAAAAAATATTTAACTATTTTGTGTACTTTGTACTCAACTATGGGAGAGCAGTAAGCCGTTTCGAACGCATACTGTGTTCAGAAAAAATGGGTAACGATTTTGAGCACAAGGTACTCTACTATGGAGGGCTTAAAACAATCCCGTGGATTTGAAGTCGGACTTTTTGCTGTGTGTTTAGATAAAGTATTTAACGATCTCGAGTACAATGTATTCAAATTTGGGAGAGCTGTTAGCCGTCCCTATTATGAAACAACACCCTTGTCCGTTCTGGTTTAAGAGAATTGTGATTCCGGATATATCTTACACAGCTTACGTGCACACCGAAAAATGGACAATGGTGATCAATGCGTTTGTACAATGCAAGCTGTTATATACAGCGGAAAGAACTTATTGCATGTGCAGTGACGTACACTGCAAAAATTGTACAAAAAAGACAAGACATTGATGACATCGATATGATCAAACTTAAATAAACAGTAAGGCTATATTAACAAACAAGGGGGGTGGGTCATTCACAGTGTAGGGTGATGTTTTGCGTTCACCTGTGGGGACAGTTTGCTCTCGTGCTCAAGAACAATAATGCACAAAAAGGACTTGTCTCTAAAGAAGAAAACGAAAATACACACTGTATTGTCACAGTAGTACAAGCTCCAGCCCACCTCCTCAATAAGGGAGGAAAGGCATGGACACTCTGTTGTTTTTTTACTATAATGAATCGCGTAGACCAGCGTCGGAGGAAAGCCTCCTCTCACAGCATGACTAGTTCTGCGTCGAGATGCATAAGCATTACGTTTCTTAGCCAATGTAGTAGAGGAAACTTGGCTCTCGGAGGGCG
Organism: Rhipicephalus microplus; assembly: GCF_013339725.1. NCBI lineage: Eukaryota > Metazoa > Arthropoda > Arachnida > Ixodida > Ixodidae > Rhipicephalus > Rhipicephalus microplus. The sequence goes on from NW_023613704.1 coordinate 11,652, forward strand.
TACCCTCAGGCGGGTCAGTCGCCTTCGTTTCCATAAGACGAAGGCTCTGATAGCCATTAAGAGTTCGACGAAGTTATCCCTGTGGCTCGACTTCCACTGCATACTTATGTGGAATATTCTAGTAACCATGCGCCAAAAGGTGCGCGCTACTATACATTCATGGAAGACATGGTTCAGCGTTTCGACGCGCCCGCATTGCGGGCAAATGGCGGAAGGTGCCACGCCCCACGCCGCAAGGCGGTCGGCCGTTGGTAAAGCCTCCCATTTTCTAAGCCAGTTTAGGTCACAGACTGCAGAGAGGAGAGACGTGTTTGTAAGAGTCCAACGTCTCTTCACGCGGCATTTCCGGCGTGGTTCCTCACATAGGCTTTTAAATGCTATTAGTTCGATCATGTCGGTAGGGGAAATTTCCATATGTTCTTGAACTAGAAAATTGTTTCGCCGTTGTTGCAAAGATTTTATAACATGTGTGTAATACGCCGGTGGCTGTTCAGCAGCTGGTCCCGTGTCATTTGCTAAACCAAAAAAATCTTCTACAGGTTCCTAGCAGATACACTACGAGTTGCCTGCGTCGACACGATGAGTTCTCTAAGAGTGCCCAGGTGCTTTTGAGAGCCAACATGCGGCGCATTACATCAAGGTTGGGTACCATGAGCTCTCCCCATTTTACTGGCAGGCGGACCAAGGCTCTGGCAACAGCCTCGGCGTGGCCATCCCCCAAAAAAGGAGCCGCACGCAGTAGCTACTTTCAGCAAAACCCGACGAAGTGGTCGAGCAATTCTGGCTACATAAAGCAGTGGCACTGTTATGCTGTATTTATTTAGATAAGCTCTTTCAGTAAAAGGTAGTTGAAAGGTTCTGGCGACTTCAATGCGTGTGTCCACTTTGTGTTGCATTTCTTACCATGTGATGCTGGCTACCTCACCAGCCGAAAGGAAAGTTACACCTCGAACTTTAACTCCTTGGAAGAATCGGACGCCATCAGGAAACTCTTCAATGTGCATCCCAAAGCACAATGCTATGCTTTTTTCGGGATTGAGACGTGCTTCCGACGGGTAACTTCTGTTTAGAAAAACATTATTTACAGCATGTACAGAACACAAAGGCTTTGTACCATTCCAGTAACAGAGCATATACACTTCTGCACATCTATATTTCACGACTAACATCACTACGTTTCAGTGAAGACATTTGCTCTAATACACATGACAATGTTGCCTTATATGTACACAAGAACTCAATGCGATATCATAATACAATGGTATAACGATACAATAGATGCAATGAAAAACAATATGTAACAAACGAAATCATATAAAACAACTCAACGGGCGCTGCTTAGCACCAAGTCGGCCGAAAAATGAGTTGTATCCTTCTGTGTTCCATCTTGACAAAAGGGCACGACCAACGCCTCAGAAACTCTTGCTCCCCGAGAAAGAGAAGCTCCTCGGAAAGGAACGCGAGGATCTCTCGTCTCATTCTCCCCAGTATCGGCCACAAAGCACGCCGGCGGCAATTGGTAGCTACGGCCTCACATCGGTTCCTCCAAAGGCTGAACAGCCCCGCAACTATTAACAGAGCGGAGAAGCGGCTACGCGGACATCAGCCGTTGGACACGAAAGTTCGCACACCCTGTCCCCGAAAACCAGCATTAACCGCACGCCAAAAAAAGGCGGGAAAACACACATTCAAACGTCGCATGTCGATTGGTCTCTACCATGACGCAGTTAGGGCAAGCGGAAGTGCGAACCACCTGCCATCGCTGCAACCGATCTCGCGTGAGGAGAAAGCCCCAGCCCAACCTCCACACAAAGTCTCTGAGATGCCCTGGCAACAATGCGGCAGTTATTGGTTTCGAAGCGCGGTTCACTACAGATTGACGATGTTGGGGAACCAAGGGCCGTAGAAGGGCGGCCATTGTGTCCACTACTTTAGAATCCGCCACCTCTATCTCTGGGCACGTTGCTTCCAAACGATGGTGAAATGCCAGAAAAGCTCGATACAAAGATGGTAATTCAGTTGATTGGGGACCTTGGTTTATTTGGCTATCCGGCAAGAAGGCACGTAGTGATGGCCCCACATGGTAGCGAGCCAGTGTCTGAGCGGGCTTGCCATCATTGCTTAGTATTCACAATAGAGAGTGGAGGCACAATGTAGAAGCCGTGACGGAAACATCGCGGAATGCGAAACCGTCTTGATCTCGCGGTTGAGCTAAAGCTGGACGCGATAACGATTCTGTGCCACCAGACCAAAAAAAAAATGAACTGATGCAGCTTTGCACTTTTCTGCAGACGTGGAGCGGTGATTTAACAGAATGGCAAAGGTACCAAAATTTTCCTAGGTACACCGTTTGAGTTACGTATCGGCGTTCCAAGAGGGGGAATTCAAAGTACCTGGCTGCTTTGATATCACTTAGAAGAGTTTGTACAATGGATGACCAGATGCTATCCTGTATACCAAATGCAGTGAAAGTAACTCCGAGTATTGAAATCTCAGGAGACCATTGTAAAGGCGACGTGATGTTGATACGACCGCTGGGGTTGCCAATGGAAAAATACTGGCTTTTAGAAAAGTTTAACCTTGCACCGGAGATAATACCAAAATCATGGAATGTATCAAGAGCATGTTGCAGCGACTGTTCATTATGTACATATAGAGTATTATCATCTGCATATGCAGTGACCTTTACTTGAGTGTTACCGGGTAGAGGTAAGCCACGAATCTGCGGGTGATGTTCAACGGCCCTTAAGAAGGCTTTTAATGCAAGAATAAGTAACACTGGGGAGAAGGGACACCCTTGACTGACCCCACGCGTGACTCTAAATGCGTGACTCTCACGTGAATCTAAGTAAAGGGTACTTTCTGAATTAGTGTACATTGCGTGGATGAGGTCAATCAACTTATCCGGGAATTTGTATGCATGTAAAACATTTAGTATGTAGCCATGTTATGAAATCAAAAGCTTTCTCTTGATCTAATGAAACCAACAGTCCTTGTGCACATCGGCTAGTGGTGTACTGAATGATGTCACGCGTTAACCACGTATGGGTGTGTATATATCGGCCCGGAAAGGAACAGACCTGGTGGAGAGCAATTATTGTTGAAAGAAATGGACTGATTCGGCACACCAAAATGTTGGCCAAGAGCTTGTAATCTACATTGAGCAGGGTAATAGGGCGCCAATCTTCTGGTCGCGTGGACATTGGGTCTTTCTTGGGAACTAGTTATATACGGCCTTTGTGGAAAGAAGTTGGAAGTGTATTATCTTGGAAACACTTGCGAATGACGCGTGACATAGTTGGACTAATGATAGGTCAGAACTGTACATAAAACTCTGCAGAGAGTCCGTCAGGCCCTGGGGCCGATCCTTTTTTCATCGCGTCTGATGCGCCTTTGATTTCGTCATCGGATGGCGGTGACAGCAGGACGTCATTTTACATGTTAGAATCATGAGGTAAATCTTTTAGCAGAGGATGCGAAGAAAGGGATTTTGGGTAATAGACATTAGCACCAGATTGAGCTATTGACTGAAAGGGTTGAGTGAATTCCTGAAAGTCGCGAGTACCGGCAGCAGCTGGGGCGATAGAGTTCAGCGAGTGGGCAGGCGAGCCTGGTGGACAAAGCAGAGCTCTGCGTGCATACCTTAGCACCTTGGGGTGCGCACACGGTGCACGTCTACAGCACCAAGCTGCAGCTGAGAGTGAAGAAGCGCGCATAATACGTTGGTACCGTTCAACGAGTTCCTCTTGCCATGCCCGCATTACAGTGGAAGGACTGGGATCTCGATTGGCAATGCGTATCTTCTGGATTAACAATGACGCATCTTTCGACATACGGGTGCAAAGTCCTCTGCCAGACGCACTGCAATGATGGCGCCACTGTTCTTTGAGGCGATTCCAATCAGCTACATCCGCCCCAATGAGCGATGCGCGTAACGCTCGGGATAATTTCTTCGTAGCCTGAGTGTCCTGGAGCACGCGTCAATCGAGATGCCATGGTCTGTGAATCGTTTGCGTCCCCGCTGGCAGGCAGAGAGAGAACATAACCAGCCGATGGTCGCTAATGTACACTGGTGTCGGTGGCAATGATATTACCCCGGTGTCGTGAACATAGGTAATGAGACTGGGGGATGCATGCACGCGATCAATTCGGCTGCTTGACGCTGCTCGACGCCAAGTATGGGCATAATTACTGCCATGCACACTTTGATGAATGTCACTCAATGCCAATTGCTTCACTAGACGTTCGAATTCTCTGGCATTCCAGTTTGACCGGTCGCGACCCGGACCTCGAACGTCTGCGTGTGAGTCTAAGACACAAATGAAGTCCCCTAAAAGTACCACATGTCAGGAATTTAAAAGGAACGCATCAAGAGATCGGAAGAACGCGTTTGAGTTCACGCGTGCCGCACCTTTTTCAGGTGCGGGAGCCGGTGCCCCGCAAGTGGCTGAGTCATTTTTCTTGGGCAGGCGATCCACCGGAGGCTCGGGGCTTCCGGGATCGCGTCGAAGTTCGCAGGGGACTTCTGTCTCTGGTGGGGGATTCTAAGTCATGAGTAGTTATCGGTGGCGTTTGGAGTCCGGGTCCTTGAGCGAGGATGGTACAAAGGCGTCTCCACTGTCCTGCCTTATGTCGTTGGGGCTGGTGTCTTCGTGAATTTGTAGGGGCGCCTCACTTGCGGTGCTGTTGGAGTCCTCGTAGATGCAGGCGTCGTCGTATTGAGATGTAGACTCCTCGGTGACACCTGAACTTCTTGTCGACAGAGCAGCAACGCGAGAACCTCAGATGCAACATTTCCATCCGAGATGCCGTCCCCGCGAGGCGCTTCGTCTGACAAGGGCTTGGCCTGCGATTCCTCGGAAATGGCAACGGAACGCGGAGAACTTAAGTTTTCGGTATCTGGAGGGATTACTAGGTCCGAAATCGTTGGGGACGCAGTGGGCGTCTGGTGCAGCGTCGTGATTGGCGCACCTTGGTCGTTGTCGGTTACCGCGGCTCGCGTTGACGAATCGTCGCACTGGTTCTTAGATGGCGTTCCTGGTTCAAGTGGAGGGAAATCTTTGGATGCCGCCTCGGAATACGATGGCCTGATGGCGCAGGCCACGGTGGCATGCGGGTCCCCACAACGGCGACACGGCAGCGAGCAGCCTTTCCCGTCGTGGCCATAAACGCCGCACCTTCCACAAAACGGAGCTGTGCAGTTCATGTGGAAGTGCCCACTGTCTCAACATCGACGGCACACTCGCTGGATGCCTTTATAGTCACAGGTTACTCGATGGCCCGCGACCTTGAGGTAGTTGGGCACCGGTGACGAAGCCTTCATTTCCACGCGGACGTATCGCGTCCCAGTGGTCACGGTTGGCGCGATCCCATGAGTCCTCTGGTGATGTGCAGCACCTTCCCGTAGGGAGAGAGTGCTTGTGTGAGGACTTCGCTGGGTACGCGGGACGGCAGGAACAGGACGGGCACTTGGGGTCCCAGGGGTACGATGGCGACGCGCTTTCCTAGGATGTTAAGGTGCGACGCGTCTACGATTTGGGCCAGTGCGGCCTCACTGTTGACGGTAACTTTGTAGTTCCGGCCTCCAAAGTGCTGAACGCAGTACACTTCTTCGATTCCTACTATTGAAGACGTCGCGTCAACTACGTCTTCGGGACTAGTCCCCTCGGGGGCGACTACGTCGAAGGCTAGAGCCTTCTTCAGGGGCTGGCTTGCCATTACGGGCGTCCGCCAGCCCAGGGACGCCCTGAGACGCTAACGACGACAACGCTACCAGGCAGCGCGAGAGCAAGGGCTTTGTCTTCAAACTGGTTCTCTACAACCTACAACGTACAACGCTCAAAAAAAGTCTGAAGGAGGTTTAGAAAAATTTGTTAATAGTATCGGTGGGCAAAAAAAGCTTTAGAGAAAAGCGCGCTGATTTTCTACAGTTTTGATTCTCCGTTTGACAAAATAGATTCGAACAATTGCCTTGTTGAGCTACTTCAGTAATATAGCTGACTTCTATGAACTTTACGCGCGCTACATTTATTTGACAAACTAGTTGATTTGTGGGGTTTAACGTCCCAAAACCACCTTATGATTATGAGAGACGCCGTAGTGGAGGGCTCCGGAAATTTCGACCACCTGGGGTTCTTTAACGTGCACCCAAATCTGAGCACACGGGCCTCGACATTTCCGCCTCCATCGGAAATGCAGCCGCCGCAGCCGGGATTTTTGACAAACTAGTGATAGTTTCCTTACTCTTGAAAATAATGGCAGATCCCACGTACCGTGGGAATCGATAATATGTGAAGCACGAATAAGAAAGGTTGATATGTCACTTTAAAATCAGCACAACGTTACGAGGTGGAAATAAATGATGCCGCACATGACTTCCGTGCCCAGATTACCATGTTTGGATAGGCCGTTTACCTTCCTTATCTATTCTCGTCAAGTGATGGAAAATGTAGTATATGTGGAGATAGCAAAACGACCACGAACACGTTATGAGCGTGGTGTGTTGTCAGACCCTTACATGACACGCGTGTCAGGATTATCATGTCTACACTAGTCATACACTTTCAGTCATTGACGTCATGTAACACCGAATTCGTTATATGTGGTGCTAGCAAAACGGCTACGAGTGCATCATAAACGGCCTAATTTACTCCAATGTAGCGTTGCCGCGCGTGAACGCTGGGCACAGCGACGCTACGTTAGCAAAACGCGAGCACTCTATAGTCTGACGCCAGGCGCGACCGGCACGACCAGCGTCCGTCGGCACGGCCCGACGGCAACCGACGCGAAATGCGACTTGCTGCATTTCGCGCCGATGCGTTACCCAGACAACACAGCATTTCCCTCTTTTCATCACGAAGCGACGCCGGACGCACTGAAATGCGCATGCGTCAAAGCAAAGCTGCATGGCACGTGCCTGCGAGTATATGGCAGGACCGGTGCCTGGCGTGGCAACGCCGGCACCGCGTCACGTCGAAATGTATTTTCGCCTTGACTGTGAGATGTAGTCATGTTCTCACATGACACTACTCACAGTCAAGGCGACCTGCGGGTCAGCAGCCGAGTACCTTAGCCACTAGACCACCGTGGCGGGGCGTCACAAAGACAGGCAGACGCGGTGCTGTCGAAGTAATAGAGTGTTTAAGTACTGCGGAATGGAGATACGTACGCATCACGCAAGCGCCTTGCGTTACGTGGCGTCGTTTGCCACTAATCGGCTTTTGTACGCCGTAGTACCCGCGTACGTAACGAGCGTGAAGCGTGTTGCGCCATCTGGCAGATCAAATTATAAGCACGTGTTGTTGGCAGCCAATCTGAGCCAATCCAAGTGTTATAGCCAGATTAAGGCCATATTTTAAGCCACAGAGCCCGTCATTGTATGGTAGCCACCATAGTCGGTGCTTGCCCTCGATGCCGCCATTTTGCAAAACGAAGTCTCGTGCTGTCGCGAACTTGTTCGAGAGCGGCGCGATCCCCTCATACGTACGCACGCACGCATCTCATGCGTGCGTACGTAGCAGCTGCGTACGTAACGCGATACGTGCGCGTTGCGGTCTTCGCATGCGCACTACGCACAACGTGGCGTCCTTGCGTACGCAACGCCGCCACGTACGCAGCGTACGCAGTACTAAAGCTCGCTATAGCCGTAGATGCGAAACGCCGGATGTGCCATTTCGTGCCGGTTGCCACCGGGTCGGGCCAACGGAGGCTGATCGCGCCTTGCGTCCGACTATTGAGTGTTCGCGTTTTGTTAGCCTGGCGTCACTGCGCTGAGCCTTCGCGTTCGTCAACATTTCGTCGGAGTATATTGTGCCCTTCGTGACGAGCTCACCACCGCTTCGCTAGCTTCAGAAGTACCAAATTCGGTATTACCCGAAGTGAAGAGACGACGAAGGTAAATAAGACGTCTAAACCTGATAATCATATGCGTTTCATGTGAAATATGACTACATGCTACGCTCATAGCGTTCTCGCAGCCGTTTCACTTGTTCCACGCTATTTAGTATTACGTGATGTGAATGGACGACGAATTTAAATGACATGTCCAAACATGATAATCATTATATATATGTCATGTAAAACATGTATACATGCTACACTCATAGCACGTTCGCGACAGTTTCGCTGGCCCCATATATACTAAAATTTATATCAGGGGACGTTAATAGATGTCGAAAGTAATTGAAACGTCCCAACATGATAATCATGACATGGAAGTCATGTGCGGCATAACTTACCTCCCTCTCGTAATGTTGCGCTGATTTTTAAGTGAGCTATCAACCTTCCTCATTCGAGCTGCGCATATGCTCTATTCCCACTGCACGTGGGATCTGCCATATTTTTTCTCGATGTAAGATAAGATTAGTCATGCCTCTGTGAGGGGGTGAAGGTCTTGGTTACTTTTAAAAAAGCAATTTCCACTGAAGTAATTTTTTGCTCACCTGCTTGGGGAGAGCGAAGAATACAGCACTCTGTAGTGCAGATGACTACGAATATGTGGTACTTATGCACGCTATACGAGATCAATGCTATGGCACAAGTGTATGCTTGCCCTGCACATGTCATAATATTATGTGGTGTTTAACGACCCGAAAAAACGTTATGTATATGAGCCACCGCGCCCATGCCCAGTCGTATGCTTCTCTGTGACGTACCACGCAGTTATTCATTCTTTTCCCAATAACAACACAGGAAGTCTTTTCCACTATTGCTAATCTTAAAAGTACGGGGCCTGGGTTAGATAACATTTGTGTAAGGCATTGAAAACTGGTTGCACATTTAGTTTCCGATAAGCTGTGTCATATTATCAACCTTATGTTTCAACAGGGTTTATTTCCTGCATTCATAAAAAAAGCTGAAGTAATTCCAGTTTTTAAAAAGGTGATTAACAAACAGTTTCCAACTATCGTCCAATTTCAGTTCTTTTCTGCCTCAACAAACTAGTCGAAAAATAGTTTGTTGAACCTCTGAATGGATATTTAGTTAAATTTAAATTGCTTAAAGACAGCCAATTTGGTTTCCGTCCAGGTAGGTAAACAAGTCTAGCTGTGTTGTGTCTATTTGATTACATAAAGAAAAGTATCGATTCGAAAAATTTAGTGGGTTCGATTTTTTCAGATCTCACTAAAGCCTTTGACACTGTAAATCATCAAGTCATGTTGCATAAACTTCAGTCCTATAGAATAACAGGCCCTGCACTTACATTCTTGAGAAATTACCTACTTGACCGACAGTACACAGTACACGCCGCAAATACCTTCTCTACAAAAAATATGTTAACCAAAGAGTACCGCAGGGCTCAGTATTGGGTCCTTTGCTATTTATTTTATATATGAAAGATCTTCCTGATGTTTCAGCTCTTTTGACTGTGGTCACTGTGTTCTATACGCTGATGACACAACAATATCTTTATCTAATAAAAACAGTGATGCTCTTGTTTTTAAGGTAAATCTTGCATTAAGTGCCCTTATGAATTGGTGCAGCAGTAATCACTTAGTTATCAACCCCATAAAAACTTAATTTATGGTGTTTAAAAGTGCTCAGAGGTCATTATCTGCTATCCCCTTATTACAACTTGGTATTCATTCCATTTCTGCTTGTTCTGATGTCGTCTTTCTTGGCATACACTTTGACCCATGCCTTACTTTTCGCAGTCGCTTCAACCATCTTAAGCAGAAGAAGGCGTTTGGTATCCACGCATTAATCAAAGCTCGCCCTTTCTGTTCCCGTGAAGCTCTACTGGCGCTGTATTTTGCGTTCATTCATAGTCATATTACTTACGATGTAGTCTCAAGGGGCAACACTTATGCTTTTCATTTATCATAAATACAGCACATTCAAAATAAGTAAATCCGCATTTTCAGGTCTAGTTCTTCGGAATCGAACGCCTGTACATTACTACGCTCTTACAATCTCTTGCCAGTAAATCTTTTGTTCCGGTTAAATCTTGTGAACCTATTTTACAAACTGCTGTTTAATCGACTCGCATTCCCATTTATTACATCTGATCTTTTGCAGAATAATAATGTGACCAGGTTATCGGCTGATAAAAATTTCCTGTTACCCCCGCTCATACTAATTATTGGCAAAAAACTTCCGCTTTCAGTGCGATATCCTTTTGGAATTCGTTACCTTCTAGCATTAAGCGTTGCACTTCAATTCCTTTGCTCAAAAAGTCCGTCAAAAATAATTTTCTCGAATCACCTTACTTGTGATCGTTTACCTGTTTGACTCGTTTGTTCTTCGTTTTTCATACCATGTGCGTGTTTTGGCTTGATTTGTGAAATAAAAGTGCATTTTGATGTCCGTGTATTGTAAGAATTTTCTGTTGCTCTGTATAAATTTTACCATCGATTTGTATCGACAAACCGAGGGTCCCACTAAAGTCTCTGGCTCTGGTACCCTCGTCTGTATATCTTTGATTTCGTACCTTGTTTTTGGAATTAATAAAACTTGAAACTTGAAACTTGACGGCATAGCAGAACGCTCCGGAACTTTTGACTACCGGGGGTTCTTTATCGTGCACCCAAATCTGAGCACATGGGCCTACAGCATTTTCCCTTCCATATAAAGTGCAGCCGCCACAGCCGGGATTCGATCCCGTGACCTACGGGACTGCAATGTCATCAAGTGGCGAGAAGACAGCAACGTTACTAAGGCCAAATTCTAGTGACCTTGCCAAGGGCTGGTTATCTTGGAAAGCCATCGGGCAGTATCTAGTAGTGTTGCAGAGTTGAATGTCCCAGCATAATAACCTTATTTCCACAGAAAAGTGTATTTCAAAAAGAAATAGGTTTTTAACTTCATTTTTTGAACCAACTTCTGAAAAAAAACGAAGATGCCTGAAAAGGAGCTGTTTAAGTGAAAAGTGAAAAAAAAAAGAATAAATGAATCCAATAAAAGTGGCATGCATGATGGCGTAGGCCATGATGGGCAGACCACCTAACTATTCTATGCCTTCTGAACAAGAGAATTGTGCATTCTTCTGTGTCTATTTCACGTCACGCGGCCACGTATACAAACAAGTTATTTTAAAGCTCAAAAGAAATGTTGATACTGCTGGTTTTTAGCGATGGCTTCAAAGCCATACATACATATGCCCTTAATAAATGTCATCGCATAGTAACATTCGTTGTTACACTAGACCTATACACTACTTCATCGAGGATTGTTCACCCCCTAGTCTCCATATCATGCCCTGAAGTTCTTGCTTGTTTTATATTACACCATATACAGTTTATCGCTCTAGGGCACCGAAATAAAGCCTATACCCACCCTGTAATTTATTCGAAGTTTATGTACCTTTTCTGCCCTAACCATACAAGATACAGAAATGATTTTACTATCATTGTAATTACGAGACACACTTCTCACTGATGCATACTCAACACTGAAACATTTATGCGGATTTGTTGTAAATGATTTATTTCACGTATCTTATTATCAGTCAATTATAACAATTTAATGCCGAGTTGGATAAGAGCCTTTCTTCGCACAACATCAATTCTGCATTGGCATGTTTCCTGATACGTTTTCTGTATATGGGCAAAATTCATTATTCTGGTACTGGGGTTGCTGAGAAAAAGGAACATAAGTGTGTTTTGATATATTCGCGTTTAAAGTTGAAAATGTGCATTATTTCAAAGGTACAACGAGATAGCAGGTAATTGATTGGCCGGTTCAATAGGGACGAGCCAGATGCTCACATGGATATCATTTAGTTCTTCCTTTTATGTTTCAACGTCTTGTCTGGCCAGCCTTATTCGTCGCCTGCTAAGCAGCCATGCCAGCAGAGTGCTCTCGACACAGTTGAAGGGTGCTTCATTGGGCATCAAAAGTGCATACATGTTTTTAGTGTTTTGCGCCCAAGAAAACCATTTTTTAGCGCGTTTCCACACGACAATCTAACGACTCGTTATAGAGTTGAGTTTTCTAATTCAGTCATTTAGTGAGTCATTCTGGATGAAGTTGTTCCGGAAAGTTGGGCTTAACTGCCTCATTAACAGATGTAAGCTGTTCTTTATGGGGTACCCAGCACCCCCAGTGCTGGGTAGCGAACCAGATGCTAATATCTGGCCAACCTCCTGGCCTTCCTTTCTTTCTCTCTCTCAGTTTTTTATGAGCGAATGGTTCAATATTCAAGTGAGCTTTGGTAAATTTACACGAACTTGAAATTCGGCAATTTTCAAGCAAGGGCCACCGGAGTGATTGGTATGCTTTAATGCCTTTTGAAAATATGTGAACCTCAGATCTTTTAGCATGTCTTCTATGCTGGCTGCATTTATTTTATTGTCCTAATGATACTTGTTCTGGTGCTTGCCAATGGTGATACCACTATGGCGTCCCAGGCCAGATGTAGCTTTCCCAACAGGAATACCTTGATGCTTGTGCTTTTTTTGGTTTTCGCAGTTCTGGGCACATTATTTCCTGAATGTGCCAAATGCAGCTCAGCTTGCAAACTTTAACTTTTCTATATGGTTATGATGCTTGAACAGCAAGAAATCTCTTGTTACGTAAGATTAGAAGCGTGCCCGTCCACTGCGTAAGTTGTGGAATATGTCAACTTAGAGAAAAAGTATTACTGCAAAGTTCAAAAAGGCTGCGAAGCTCAAAAACTGCGATAACAAAAATTTTTTTCAATGTTTTTGCTTACCCGGTCCTCTTCACTTTTTATGAGCGAAAATTATGTTGTGGTCGTCTCTATACTCAACGGAGTCGAGGCTACAAAGACATAAAGCTTGGCGAGTGACAGCGTCCCGGGCGCTGCATCCAGCTCACCACTCCGCTTGAGCTGCGCTAAGAAAGGCCTCGAGTGCGGCGGGGCAGAATACATAGTGACCAATATAACATGCAAGAATCACTTTATTTACCTTTCGTGGCAACCAAATACGAAGCTCAACGTCCACTCTCGGGGTCAAGAACGTACACCGAAGGAGCACCGCAGGAGCACGTCACTGTATAAAAACAGCTTTTTTTCTTATCGTGACATCTGAATTGTGCAGCTTACACACGTCAAACATGTAGTTCAGAGAGCTTTTCATGTTCGATTGAAGTGATTCAGAAGCAGTCCAAGGTGGAATGTGCTCTTTATGTCGCGAAATTTTTTTTATTTCTGAACCCTCTTCACTTGGGTTTTTGTCTTAACGATATACTGAGCAAACTTATATGAAAGGGCCGGGAGTAGATGTGTATAAACAATTCCACGTAATTAGCTGCCAGGTCAAAATGGGCCCAACGAGCTCTGTCCGGGCACGACTAGGCAACGATACGCGTGAGCACATGCGATTTCGCGATGTTCTCTGTCCCTTCATCACAGAAAGGGACAGGGATCATGGGAGACCGGGTACTATTATTAAAAACTAAGCATAGTGTTTCTTGACGGCATTCATAGCCGCATCTAGACTTAGACTCTATGGAATCATGAGGAAATTATTGCGGTGAAATTTGAACGCACAACAATATATTTCTGCAAATGTGCTAGCACAATGAAGCATATTATTTCACTCAGTTCTGCCTCCAGAAACACGACATAAAGAAAAAGCATGGTTTAGTTTTTACCACGGGAGTAATGCAGCTGCGTCTTGGGAAACCAGGCGCATTGCAATAGGCATCCCCGATTTTAAGAAAAACCTGACATAGGCAGCGCTGAGCCCCAACGATTAATAAATTTCAACGTCCCAGCAGGAATCAAATGCAAGCATTCTGAGTGGCAGTCAAGCATTCTGCCACAGAGCTACGTCAAGTCTCGGAATTTCTTTTCAAATAGACGCTAATATTCGCGAACTGCCTATAGTGATTCACGCTCAACATCCCTGCGCATGCTTCACATAACGTCGATTCCCAAGTACGTGGGATCTGCCACATTTTTGGCGTAACAGATTGGTGGAGGTGTGGGGTAAGACAAACCCAATGACAGGAGCTTCACTAATGAGACTCTGCCGCAGCCACTGCCTTTCCGGACTCCCGCCTTTGCCGATCGTAATGGCCCAAGATCAGCCATCTAACGCTTCAAGGCCAACTGCAATGGGTTCCTTGCCATACTACCGAGCCCCACCAACCTTAGGAGCAAAATCGGGAGATGTTGACGCGTGGCTCGTCCAGTACAAGCGAGTCAGCAAGTCGAACGGCTGGGATGCCGCTGCTCAGCTCAGCTATGCGGTCTTTTGCCTTACGGATACTGCGCTCGTGTGGTACGAAAACCACGAGGACACACTGACGACGTGGGACGTTTTTGTTGCAGAGCTGAAAGCGTGTTTTGGTGACTCGAACGTCAATAGGAAGTGGGCTGAGCAGACATTCTCTCAACGCGCACAGCTTCAAGGTGAGACATGCAAATGTGGTCAATGCCCATATGTCAAAAGAAGATAAAGTAGGGCATTTGCTGAAAGGCATAGCCGAGGATGTCTATAATTTTCTCATCGAAAAAGAGCACCTGAGCTCGGTGTCCGACGTCATTTGGCATTGCCGAACTTTCGAACAACTCAAAATGCGCAGGATTGCTCCAAAGTTCGGCCGGCTCACAAATGTTACAACGGTCCAGCATCAACACGAGCCCCTGCCTTGACCTGTCTTCGGCCATTCGACGGATTCTTCGCGAAGCACTTTTTTCCTACAGAGAACAGACACATTCAGCAGTCGATCATCATTCTGTATACTACCAACATTCGATATATGCGCCACGTGAGGCTGTGACTGCACCGCCGTTTTCTACGACCCCTTGGCAATCGATGGTTAGGGCAGCAGTTGTTGAGTACAGCGCACCCCCCCTTCGCCGTCCCCAGCCAAGGAGAACACAACGCTTGCCAGCTGCTAGCCATGCCCGGCGCCCTCAGCGTCCGCCTTCTTAGCGACGCCCGGTCTATTCCTATGATACACGGGACGAACCAACCCACCACGCCAGGAAAGCGATGTTCGATTCATCGACGAACAAACAGTGTTTCGACCTCTCACAGTTTGCTACTCCTGTGGTGTCCCAGGACATGATTCACAATTTTGTAACCGTCAAAACGTAGCCCCACGGTATGGCCACCCACCACACTTTGAACGGCCTTTGGAACGACTTCGCGACGACCCACGAACAACGTACTATGGCCCACCACAACACTTTACACGATTGTCTGATAGACCGCACGACGACTCGAGGGCAACACACCTACTGCCTCGTGACGGCTACTTGACACGCAGCCTCCGGAATCACTCCCCTACATCTGACAGGAGCTTCACGCCTCCACTGCCTCGTGTTTCCTGTCCTCCTTCACCGCGGTGTCGCAACATGTCTCCTTTGCCACAGGAAAAGCAGCAAGCGCAGCTGGTGAAGGTGAGGTCACCGGAGATGAGCTAATATCAGAAATACCTCTTGTGTGGATGCTGAAGAACAAAGTATGTGTTTTTGTTGACGATGTGCCTGTGATGGCTTTGGTGTTCACGGGGGCAAGAATTTCTGTCATGAGTGCGTGTTTTAAAGATACCTTGGGACGGAAGATAGTATTTACTGGGAATCAAGCTTCGTAGTTTTGCAGAGTGAGTGGTGAGCCACTGCATCGTGTTGGAGTGTGTAAAGCTGATGCGTTTCTTGGAGGCCACGTTATTCCAACAGAGTTCGTGATTGTTATGCAGGCGACACATGATGTTATTTTGGGTATGAACGTTTTGAGGGAGTATGGTGCGATAGTCAACTGCCACACGGGGACGATATTCTTGAGTGATCACGTTCCGCCAGCACTGTCGGAAAACCCTGTGGATGGTGAGATGGCATTGTGTGTCTGTGGCGACACTATCATACCGCCGTTATCAACCGTCCGTGTACTCGTTGGCTGCCACGACAGCAATCCCACCAGCTTTGATGCTAAAGTAGAACCAGTGTACACCAACTGCGTGAAAAAGATTGTGTTAATACCACATTGTGTGGTGTCGATCAGACGCGGGCGCACTGGTTTGTGGACTGTTGATTGCTCCAAAGAGCCTGTGATAATACCCAATGACCTAAAGTTCACCGTCGTCAGTGGACAACACGAGGCCTTATTGGTCACCGAGCTTAGATATGTGCCAGAAGAGCCTCGTTGTCACAGTTTGGGAAGGGCTCTTCTGTCAATGGTGAATAGGTCGCTGAGCACGACTGGACACCAAACACTGACGAATGTACTTTAAAAGCACGTCTTCTCATTCGACTTTGCACACAAAGACAAAACGCCTTTAACCCCGGCTTCTCGGACATGTCACACATTCAACACGGGTTTTCCA
Organism: Rhipicephalus microplus; assembly: GCF_013339725.1. Lineage (NCBI taxonomy): Eukaryota > Metazoa > Arthropoda > Arachnida > Ixodida > Ixodidae > Rhipicephalus > Rhipicephalus microplus. The sequence goes on from NW_023613704.1 coordinate 27,891, forward strand.
ATCCGATTAGACAAAAGCTCTACCGTGTTTTGCCATCTGAGCTGTAAATTAATAATGAACAGGTGAACGAAATGATTCAAAACGAAGTCATTCAAGAGTCGGCGAGTCCATGGGCAGCTCCAGTCATTCCCATTAAAAGGAAAGACGGATCCTGGAGATTTTGCGTCGATTATCGCTGATTGAATGCTGTAACGAAAAAAGACTTATACCCACTTCCACCTATTGACAATGCCATCGACTGTCTACACTCGGCCTCTTACTATCCCTCTGTACACTTAAGATTGGGCTACTGGCAAATTCCCATGCATCCCGAAGATAAAGAAAAGACAGCCTTTGTAACTCCTGACAGCCTTTTCGAATTCAACGTGACGCCATTTGGACTGTGCGACGCACTGGCGACGTTTGAGGGATTTCTGCACACTGTTCTTTGTAGCTTGAAGTGAAGCATTTGCATGTGCTATCTCGACGAAGTCGTCATCTTTGGCCGCACCTTCAGCGAATACAATTTACATCTCGATACTGTACTGACTTGCATAAGAAACGCCGGCCTTGTTCTTAACTCAAATGAATGCCACTTCGGAGACCGACAAACTCTTGTTCTTGACACCTAGTCGATCAGGATGGCATCCGTCTAGATCCCCAGAAGGCAGCAGCCATTGAAGCGTTCAGTGCGCCACGCTCTGTTAAGGAGCTCGGTAGTTTTCTTGGCCTTTGCTCCTATTTTCACCGCTATATACCTAAATTTGCCGATGTCGCGTATTCACTGATGTGTTTGCTTCGAAAGAATATTCCCTTCGAGTGGACTCCAGAGTGCGACTACTCGTTTCGTCCACTGAAGTTCCTCCTCACATCGCGGCCTGTTATTCAACACTTCAACCCATCAGTTTCAACAGAACTGCACACGGATGCCAGTGGCATAGGAATCGGTGCCGTCCTAGTTCAACGCTATGGTAACCGCGAGCATGTGATTGCATACGCAAGTCGCTCCTTGAGTAGGCACGAGCAGAATTATACTGTCCCAGAACAAGAATCCCTCGCGGTAATATTTGCGATTCAGCGGTTTCGAACTTACCTATATGGACGCCCTTTTACAGTCGTCACCGACCACCCCTCATTGTGTTGGCTCGTCAACCTTCGGGACCCTTGCGGCCGTCTAGTGCGCTGGGCACTTCGGCTCCAAGAGTATAAGTTCATAGTCTCGTACAAAAGCGGTCGACGACACGCCGACGCAGATTGCCTTCCGCGCAGGCCACTCAGCACTACAGAGTGTGACACCGATGACCTCGACCACCTCGAAGCTTCTGGGTCACCAAAGTTTCCCGACCTCAGTACTTTAAAAAACAAACAGCGAAAGGACACCACACTATCATCGCTTTGCACAGCTCCTACGACATGCCATTTCTGTGTACGCAATGGACTCCTGTATATGAGAACTTTTCAAACTCTGGTGCACACTTCCTCCTGGTGGTACCGGAAAGCCTTCGGGCAGCGATTTTCAGTGCTATGCATGACGATCCTACTTCCGGACATTTAGGTTCTGCGCGGATGCTCTACCATGCTAAGGATCGCTTTGATTGGCCGGGAATGTGACAGTTCGTCGAGGTGTATGTGGGCAGCCACACGCACTGTCAACACCACAAACGCACACCTACTGCTCCGACTGGTCTTCTACAGCCCGTGCCACCTCCAAGCACAGCTTTCCAACAAGGGGGCATTGACCTCCGGGGCCCTTTTCCAAAGTCGGTTAAGGAAAATCGCTGGATAACGGCATTCGTCGATTTTCTCAGCACTACTGCGAGACGGTGGCCATATCAAACGCAACTGCCAGCGACGTCTCTGTTTTCCTGCTGCAGCACGTTATCCTCCGACATGGCCTACCTCACGGGATCATCAGTGATCGTGGACGAAAATTTACGGCAGATGTAGTAGAAGAGCTGCTTCAATTGAGTGAGTCCCACCTTCGTCACTCGTCGTCATACGATCCACAAACAAATGGGCTCACGGAGCGCACCAACGGAACAATTGTAAACATGCTCTCCATGTATGTGGCATCCGACTACAACAACTGGGATGACGTGCTACCATCTACAACGTACGCGTTCAACACGGCTAAGCACGAGACCACAGGTTGTAGCCCCTTTTTCTTGATGTACGCACGACTACCACGGCACACACTCGGCTCAATTTTGGCATTCTCGACGCACGACAACCTCTCTGTCATTGAAATCCTCTGCCATGCAGAAGAGGCGCGTCATATCGCTCGTTTATGCACTTTGGCAACAGAGCAAAAATCGAAGGCACGCTACGACGCCCACCACTAGCCTTTAACTTACCATCCAGGCGACTTGGTGTGGCACTGGAGTCCGGTACGAAGACACGGGTTGTGCCAAAAGTTCTTGGCCACATATGACGAACAGTGTGTTGTTCTCAACAAAATTATGGAAGTCGCGTACACAATAGGTCACCTCACGAGAAGTGGTAAAAGAGCCGCTAAAACCTAAGCAGTCCATGTCGCTAGACTGAAGTAGTACACACGAAGGTGAATCAATCACCTCGCCCAGTGAGCTTCGTCTGCGAGGTAAGGAATGTTGCGCATGCATGGAAAGAAAACGAAGATGGCTGAATGTGCTCGCTGCCCCAATCTGAAGCAAGAGGGAATACGACGACGCTGCGATCATCAACTTGTTGCCCACTCCAGTGCTTCTCTTCGTGACCAAAATAAATGGCCCCTTCAGCTATATACGTCCTGGTCCTGTTTGTGTGTTACAATATGAATCGGCATGTTTCTGAAACAAAATGGTTTATATCCTAGATAAGCACTTATCTGTGGTATCGTTATTCCAATTTCAACGGAGACCCAGCTACAGATACAATAGCTCGTGCTGTGAAAAGAGTCCATTCGGTTCAACGCGTCTGGATGTGCAGAGGAATATGGGTGTTGAAACATGTCTTAAGAGTACTCTATGTACACTGCAGTCTACCATCGTTAGGTTATTCAGCACATGTGGTGTATGACTCAGCTTCACAGGACGCACGATATGGAAGTGCACAATCACTCATCTCTACCCTCGACACAGACTTCACTGCAAGCACAAAGTGCTCATATTGAAGTCGGTGTATTCCATAATGAAGTCGGTGTCTCCTATGCTGTCACAACGCAGCTGATGGTTTCCCGTCTTGAGGTGATGCCTCCATTGTCTAGACGCCATAATTTACAGCAGTTGCTATGCGGCCACGAACGATGGTCAGTCACGGTTCGCAAGTATATTTCTTGTTTTATACCCATGGGGAGTGAAGAAGCAGGCTGAGCTGCCTTAATATCCTGGACTGATAGTTGCTATGATACGTGCATGTGGTTGTCAAAGCTGCATCAGCAACACTGAAGCTTATGTACACCATCCCTTTTAGTTTCAAACGCGGGCACCCGATGCTTAGGGCATGGCTCAAGTCTAAATACATAAAATTTGCGGTGTATCAACCCTGCTTCACTGCAAATGTCGTCAAAACACGATATCAATCTGCCAGCCGTACTGCATAAGTCCTGTTCTCCTCCGCCGGCATTTATGTTCTGCCTTGCCTCAGACAGCGCCTCCTCTATGTTGAACGGGCCGCATATGACTGGCCCTTTTAAAATAGAAAAGAGAGAAAATGAAACATACATTTGCGACCAAGGAAGGAAAGAAGGTAAGTGGGATGCTTAGTCCAGGATTCCATTGGCACGAACGCTGTCCTCGCTCGTCTCACGAGGACCTCCTGGGTATTCAGATCCGAGCTGGACAGAGCTGCCTCCCACCATACGTGTTGTGTTGTGCTCTGTGTTGTATGTGGATTGTGTGGGCGTTCCCATACCAAGATGTACAGGATGGCTGTCTTATTGACGCCGAACCTACACTGTGGTGCGTACGTGTGGGGATGAATCTTCGACAGCATATATGGATTGCGCTAAGACAAGGTCTGCCGGCGACGCAACCCTACCTGAGATTCTTTACTCAGCTTTGGCCCAGGGGCGGGAGTTCCCGTCTTTCGAGTCTTTCATATTCTAGAATATCTGTGTATGTTAGGAGCAGATCCTTACGCATTGCCGAGGGTGGGTGCGATATGCCGGGGTCGGAGATCCGGGAGAGCACTTCGTAGGCCGAGCCATGGGTGAGCTCATGACCTCAAACTCCGCGGTGTCCGGTTGCCCATATCAGCTGTTTCCATTCGCCCTCTGAGCGTAAGCACGAGAGTTGTCTAAAAAGTCGACGCGCAATGGGGCCAATGAATTCTTTACAAAAATTTCAGTAGGCTGATTTTGAATATGTTAGCACGAAGGTGGACCTTGAGTTTCGTGAGGGGAGGGTGATTCTTGCTTCTTCCATACTAGTTGCGTTTGTGCCCTGGACTGATATACAATCAAACTGTTTTACACAATGAATGACGCTTGCTATATAGTTGCCGTTCACTGGTCCAGCTGCATTGACAAAGAAGGCGCCCTTAGTATATGAGTAGTTGTCGAGAACCTTTGCACGTGCCCGGCGTCGATGTTCGTGGAACTGAGGGTGCATGTTGCGTGGTAGTGGTTTGATGATGAAGTCTTGCCTCCATTCATGTAAAATACGTTCTTTTCCCCTTTTCTCAATTGATGATTCGATGCCAAGTTTCGATAGTGTTTTCTGTCCCGTTTCAGTGATGGCGAGGCGCATGGCTTTATTCGTGTGATGTACATGGAACAGTTCTCATACGGTTTTGTGGAGCCTCATTTGAAGCCGACATTCCGTGAGTGTGACATTCCGTGAGGTTCAGAGCCTGCTTAAGAGTCACACGTATGACTCTGTCTATTTTGTGCTCGTCTGCCTTCAGAACTCTTAGGTAAGGAAAGCTATAGGTTATGCAACGGATAACAAATTCCAGAATGAGTTGCATTGTGTCGTGTTCTTTCATCCTGCGTTGTCAGTTAGCCACCAGACTAATCTTGCGAGAGATTTGTGGGCAGGATGTTTTTAGTTTATGTAAAACAAATGAGTTGTTGCTTTGCTTATTGAAGTAGGCCCCCAGAATGCAGATGACCTCAACCTCTTCAATTTGCATTTCATTGAGTAACACGTTGAGGGATGTATTGTCAGATGCCTTATTTCTATATACTAAGATTTATGATTTGATGGGGGAGCACTCCAGACCATTCTTGCGTCCTATCTTTTCTATAACGGAGGAGGCCTGTTGTAAGGCTTCTTCTATCTGTCCCAGGTTGCCAGAACGGCTCCAGATTGTTACGTAATCAGTATATATGGTGTGGGTACTTGGGCAATTTAATTTAGGGCCCCCGGGTGGCGCATGAGGATGATATTGAAGAGGAGAGTAGAAAGGGTAGCCCTTTGGGGAGTACCAAAACTGCCCATAGTTAATTGTTAAGATTCAAGGTCCCCTAAGCGGATAGTGACTTGTCTGTCTGTAAGGAAGCCCCGCACATATGCATAGAATTTTGGACCGCACTTGAGTACCCGTAAGAGTTCGAAGATAGTGAAGTACCGAACATTGTCAAAGGCACCCTTGAAATCAATTGCAAGAAGGGCCCTTTCCATTTGAGTGGTACCGCTGGGTAGGTTGACAATCTCGTGTTTTAGTTGAAGGAGAATGTCCTGCGCTGAGAAATGGGGACGAGAGCTATACATAGTGTCAGGCAAGAGGTTCTGTTCTTTTAGATATTCGGTTAGCCTTATTGTCACGGCCTTCTTCATCACCTTATCAGCACATGACGTGAGGGGTATAGGATGGAGGTTATCAATATTGAGCGCTTTGCCAGGTTTCGGGATGAAAGTGAGCTCGGCCGATTTCCGCTCTATAGGAAGCGCTCCGGCGTCCCAGTACTGATTTTTTTAATCTACTAGCAACTGAGTCATGACATCGCTTAGGTACTAGAGGAGCCCTAAGGATTCTTTATCGGGTCCCGGGGCGGTACCTTTTCTCATGCTTTTTATCGCCGCTATAATTTCGACGAACGTGAAAGATTTTGAAAGATCCCGATTGTCAGGGCCGTCACACAGGGGTATGGGTGCCTGATCCCAAGCAGTGCTGACATACTTCGACTGTAGGGCACCAAGAAAGTTCACATTATTGCCGGGAAGCCGTGTATATTCCTTTCAAGGCTTCTTCTTGTCGCACCTCTGGTAGAGTCTGGATCTAATGAGCTGATGCAGAAGGCGCCAGGCAGATTTGGTACAAAGTGACCCCGTAAGGGAGTCGCATTTCGAGAACCAATTTTCTTTAGCAAGTGCTATTGCGTATTTCTCTGCCTTAGCAGTGAGGACGGCAATACGTGTCTTGAGTGGGAGAGGCTAGGGGGCGGAGTGGCTTGCGCGCACGTCTGCATCGGCTCCGCCAACCGACATTGTTCAACTGAGTCCGATGTGCTTTCCCTCCGAGATTTCTACTGAAGTGACTCCGGGAAGTTTCAAGGAACACCTGGATACCCTATTAATCACAGTAGGTCCAATGGAACCTCTTTTGTGGGTCCTTTCTCCGACACCAAGGGTTAGGCCTATTTGTACTTATACACGGCATCGGGCGCCGCAGCGCGGAAAGGCGGAACGTGCGGTCGCTTGTTCGGCCGACCCGAGGAGGCCATGCCTCATGAGGCTATGCTAGAAGGAGAGCAAATCTCCTAGAGGAAGCCGAGTCCAACGGCTGGATTACCGCCCACAGAAAGCGGAATGCGGATAAAACCCGCTTCAAGCACGGGACGCACTATGCTAGGCAAACTGGAGCCCACGTTGGCCCCACTAACGCCAGCCAGCTGAGACAGGTTGCCGCAGCCTCCAGGCTACCGCGCCTGCCCACATCACACTTTCGAGTGGTCGTCCGCCCGGGGGGAGGGCTGGACGTGCGAACATGCAGTCAGTTAAAGGTCACGTAAGCCATTTTAATGGCTGCCAGGCTGCCCGCAGCGGCCGCCGAGGAGGATATCGTGTGTGCGAACGCCATGCTGAATATTGTCACGTTTCTTAAGACAAACTTGGTTTATTGGGTTCGTTGAGTCGACTAGCCAAGCAGCAGCTCAGACAGATCGTCTTTGTCTTCTTCCACTCCTGGATCTCACCCAAGCATATCAGGTGGCATTAGTCTCCCCTTTGAAAGCATCGACTCGATGCTCGTAACGAAAAAAAATGAAGGCATACACACGCAGATACAGAGAACCAAAGGAGGGAGAGTGCCAGTACTCGCAGCGCAAATGAGAAAATTGCGCCAATGCTTGCGCCAAGCGCAAAAACAAAAGGCATAAAAACACAGGAAAACACGAACAGCAGCAGCAGCAGCAGCACAATGTCACGGCTTGTCGCAACACGTGAACCACAAGGGCTACTGTGTGAAGTACGGCTTCAGCCTAACGACATGCACGGTTTCGGGCCGAAGCTGTCGACGAGAAGACGCTGCGCCGTCCGGAAATACCTCGTAGGTAAGATCGGTGACACGTCTAAGAACCTTGTACGGTCCAAAATAACGGCTTAGGAGTTTTTCGGATAAGCCTGGTCGCCGGACAGGGGTCCATACCCACACTCGGTCCCCAGGGTGGTAGGTGACGTTTCGATGGCGGAGGTTGTAACGTCGTGCGTCTTCACCTTGTTGGCGACAGGTGTTTATGCGAGCTAGCTGACGAGCTTCTTCGGCGTATTGAGTGTATTCCTCAGCGTCTGAAGCGATTTCATTGCTTTGGTCACACGGAAGCATAGCATCGAGCATGGTTCGCACGTTGCGTCCGTAAACGAGTCGGAAAGGCGGAAATCGCGTTGTTTCTTGCGTTGCCGTATTGTATGCAAACGTGGTGTACGGAAGAATTTCGTCCCAGGTTTTGTGTTGTACGTCAACGTACATTGATAGCATGTCCGCTATGGTCTTGTTAAGCCTCTCTGTCAGTCTATTCGATTGCGGGTGATAAGCCGTCGTTTTTCGATGAGTTGTGCAGCTCAATTTAAAAATGTCCTCCATCATTCGTGCTGTAAATGACGTCCCTCTGTCCGTAATCACGCATGACGGGGCACCATGCCGTAGGACGATTTGGTACACAAAGAACTGCGCGACTTCAGAGGATGTGCCACAGGGTAACGCTTTTGTTTCAGCATACCGAGTGAGATAATCTGTCGCAACTATAATCTATTTGTTCGCAGAGGACGACAAAGGGAAGGTTCCAAGAAGGTCCATTCCCACGAGGTCAAACGGTGTCTGTGGTGGTGCGATCGGCTGGAGCAGGCCTGCGGGTCTCACAGGCGGAGTCTTGCGACGCTGGCACTCACGGCAGCCTTTCACGTATCGATGTACACTTGTTGATAGTCGCGGCCAGTAATACTGTTGGCGTACTCTGGCGAGAGTTCGCGAATAGCCCAAATGTCTGACGTGGGCTCGTCATGGCACGCAAGGAGGATGTCGTCCCGCATTTCGGTAGGAACAACGAGTAGGAAGGCTTTGTCGCTACCACGCGTGTTTTTCTTGTAAAGAATGCCTCTTCTTAGACAAAAAGAGGACAGTTCGCGAGCAATGTGTCGAGGGACCTGAGAGTTCCGGCCTTCCAGGGAATCAATAGCTGGGCGTAATTCGTCGTCTGCCCGCTGTTTTGACATAAATTCAGAATCGCTGACTGCTCCGAGAAAGGCATCTTCATCCTCGGAGTCCCTGACAGCGTGCCCCACAGGCGCTCGAGAAAGCGCGTCGGCATCTTCATGTTTGCGCCCTGACCTGTACACAATCGTAATATCGAACTCCTGCAAACGCAAACTCCACCGAGCGAGACGGCCGGATGGATCTCTGAGATTTGCCAGCGAGCAGAACGAGTGGTAGTCGGTCACCACTTTGAAAGAACGACCGTAGAGGTAAGGCCTAAACTTGGTCGTCGCCCACACGACTGCGAGGCATTCTTTTTCCGATGTAGAATAGTTGGTCTCGGCTCGAGAAAGAGTACGACTGTCGTAAGCTATTACATGTTCAATGCCACCGTGTCGTTGTACAAGGACAGCGCCAAGTCCGACGTTGCTGGCATCTGTATGAATTTCTGTAGCAGCGTCCTCATCAAAATGGGCGAGAACAGGGGCTGTTTGCATTCTCCGCCGTAGCTCTGTGAACGCTGCATCTTGTTCTGCGCTCCAAATAAAAAGCACGTCATCCCGAGTGAGTCGCGTAAGAGGTTCAGCTATCTTCGAGAAGTCGGCGATAAATCGGCGATAATACGCGCACAAGCCGAGGAAACGGCGTACTGCTCTTTTTTCTGATGGAACAGGGAAGGCGGCGACAGCAGCAGTTTTGTCTGGATCAAGTCGCACTCCATCTGCACTAATGACATGTCCCAGAAATTTCAGCTCTTCGTACCCGAAATGGCATTTTTGGGGTTTCAGCGTGAGTTTAGCTGTGCGAATGGCGTCCAGAACCTTTCTCAGACGCTTCAGATGTTCTTCGAAGCTCTCGGAAAAGATGACCACATCATCGAGGTAGACAAGGCAGCTTTGCCACTTCAAGCCAGCGAGAACTGTGTCCATAATCCTCTGAAAAGTGGCTGGGGCAGAACAGAGGCCGAAGGGAAGAACACGGAATTCGTAAAGTCCGTCTGGAGTCATAAACGCAGTTTTTTCTCGGTCTCGTTCATCCACTTCAATTTGCCAATAGCCACTCTTTAGATCGATGGACGAAAAATACTTCGCGCGTCGTAATCTGTCGAGAGAGTCGTCGACCCGTGGAAGCGGGTAAACGTCTTTTTTCGTGACGCTATTAAGCTTCCTGTAGTAAATACAAAATCGTAGCGTTCCATCTTTTTTCTTCATTAGAACGACTGGTGAGGACCATGGGCTGCTGCATGGTTGAGTAATCCCGTCATCGAGCATATCTTTTACTTGTGTATGAATAGCTGCACGTTCTTAGGAAGAAACGCGATAAGGCTGCATCCGGATGGGGTGGTCGTCATCGTCGGTAATAATTCGATGCTTGGCGAGGTGTGTTTGACGGACTTTGGAGGAAGAGGCGAGGCAAGACCGAAACTCCCTTAAAAGGTCATGAAGTGCAGCCTTTCTCTTGTCTGACAGCGTCGAAGTAATGTCGATGTGTCTAGAATTTCCTCATCGTCATGCGTTTCCTCGGACGCGAAGCACTCCGTGACGTCGGCAACAGGGTCTGCATAGGCTACGGTGGTTCCGCGGAAAAGATGCCGGTGCTCGTAGTTGAAGTTCGTAACTAGTATTTGTGACTGTCTTTTACGGACACGCACAACACTTCGGGCGGCACATACACCTTGGAGTAGCAGAAGTGATAGGTTGCTTTCAGCCATCACGTCACCGTCCCGGAGGTCTTCACAAGTGACTTCGATGGGAACAGTCGCTCGAGGCGGCAGCGTCACACTGTCGTCAGCAACACGCAGCTCGCAGCAGCTCGACCCCCATCTGCTGAAGGTGCGCTTTTAAGCTAGCATTCCCTTGAAGTAAAAATGCAATCCTTGGGTCTTCTTATTGCTCTTGCAGTGCCGCATGTGTTGCCTGTGCTGGCTGCTGTGGCGGGCCTGGCTTGGCACGATCTGCCCAGGTCTTGGGAACCTCTAGGAACCATAACCTGGAGTGGGAGCGTCCCTTGGAGTGGGAGTGCCCCTCGGAGCGGGTGCGCCTCTGGGAGTGAAAGCGTTTTTTGAGCGGGTGCGACTCTTCTCATCTGCTTGCGATGGTTCGCTCATCCTCAAGGATGGTGCCATGCTCGAATCCAGTGACGTCAGATCCTCTTAGTGCTGCCTGCGTTTCTTGGTGCCCTTTCTTCACCATCTTCGTCACCTTACCAAGTAGGAGACTTGGAATCGATGCTGAGAGATTTTGTTGGCCATCAGATGTGCCCGCTGTCTTTCCCTCGCACAAGGAACATGTCGGCTGGCATAGGTGTTCGTTCACAGGATTGTTGACAGCACACGCGCGGCATACATTCTTCGCCCGTGTTAGGCAGACATCAGCACGTTTTCTGAGAGCTTTACATTGATTATGTGGAGTTTACCGTCCCAAAACCACCATATGATTATGAGAGACGCCGTAGTGGAGGGCTCCAGAAATTTCGACCACCTGTGGTTCTTTAACGTGCACCCAAATCTGAGCAAACGGGCCTACAACAATTCCGCCTCCATCTGAAATGCAGGCGCCGCAGCCGGGATTTGAGCCCACGACCTGTGGGTCCGCAGCCGAGTACCTTAGCCACTAGACCACCACGAAGGGGCCTGAGATCTTCACATTCATAACAAATGTGAGTCTGTATCCTGTACAAAGTACACCACAGCATGATCGTACCACAAATAATGATTCCCGCTGCCAACTGTCGCTCATCGATGTCTACGTTGACGCCTCGAATGAGACCTTCGGAGGTATCGTCAGAAGCCGCCGTGTAGGCCGAAACGTGATACTCAGTCGAGCCAAGGTGGATGAGACGCAGCGCCGCGTAGGCGTCCGCGTTGCGTGACGCTGGGGTATAGACCACAACAATATTCTGAGTTAAGTTCGGGCAAACGACATCCTCCGGTGTTTCTTCCGGGGACAGTTTTGCGGCCGTCCTCAGGGCTTGGGCTAGTCGAATCAGGCGAACTTTATTTGGGATTCATGCCTCCTTTCGTTCTGTCTATGACTCGAATATGGTTCCTCGGCAATCGGGGAAGCCTCGATGTGCCTGCAAGATGTCGAACGACTCCATGCGCGCTGGCCGTGCGATAGGCAGCCGTGCCTTCCCTTTGAGAAGCAGACGCATGTTGGTGGGGGGAACGCTTATTTTTGCCTAAAGGGGTCTTTTATTCAGGTGCTTTAGCATCTTCTTGGGAAACAACTTCCCCGTCCACCACCATTCCTCCGGCATAATGCCATTCCCTAGGCACGGATGGGCGCCCCACCGATAAAAAAGCTTTAAAATGGCGAAAATCGGGCCTACCAAGTCATAAAAGGGCTCGGTGGAATCCTCTCAAAAATATCTGTCAAAGGCTGCACATCTACGGTGGATTGATATAATACTTAACAGCAATCATTAAAAGCAAGTGTTCAGAAAAACACGTCCTTTCGCACTGAGGGGGGGGGGTAGAAAAAGTGGTTAGCGATTTAGAGTACTCGGTACTCTATTATGGGAGGACTTGAAGTCGTCCTGTGTAAGAACATGTATGTTTCAGCGTGTTTGCTTAAACTCTCAAAAAATGATGCTGGAGGTGTAGAGAAAGATATTAATCACATCGGTGGGCAAGAAGAGCGTAGAAAATAGCCGCCTGATTTTCTACAGTTTCCTCTGTCCGTTTGACAAAATATAATCGAACAATTTTTCTTTTGAGCATCTTGAAAAATGTAGCAGTCTTCCCTGAACTTTACGCACGTTCTTTTTATGTGACAAACTAGAGAGGTTTTTGTTACTCTTGAAAAAACTGGTAGATCCCACGTACAGTGGGAACCGATGATCTGCGAAGCACGAATGACGAAGGCTAATATGCCACTTTAGAATCAACACAACATTAAGAGGCGGAGGTAAATTATGCGCTACATGACTTCCATGTAAGAATTATCATATTTGCTCGTGACATTTATCTTTGTAATCTATGCACGTCACTTCATACTAAATTTGTTATATGTGGAGCTAGCAAAACAGCCGGGAGCATGCTATGATGGTAGCATGTATTCATGCATTACATAACACGCATATCATGATTATTATGTTTGAACGTGTCATTTGCCTTCGTCGTCTATTCAGGCCACGTAACACCAAGATTGGTGCATGTGGAGCTAGCGAAACGGCTGCGAGTGCATCATGAAAGGCCCAATATACTCCAATCAAACGTCGACGAGAACGCAGGCTAAGCACAGCGATGCTGCGCTAGCAAAACCGACGCCAGGCGCGGCCGGCACGACCAGTGTCCGTCAGCGCGGCCCCACAGCAACTGGCTGCATTTCGCGCCCATAACGTTACCCAACTCTATCCACACAGCACTGCGTATGCCTCTCTGCGGGATGGAGGGACGCCGGGTGTGCTCAAACGCGCATGCATCGAAGCAACGCAACGTGGCGCGCGCCTCAAAGGATAAGACAGGCAGATCGGCGCCTGGCGTGGCATCGCCGGCATGACGCGACAAAACGAACATCGGCGCGCACGTGCGCCGGGTTACGTAAAAAGTCTTGGCCCCTTCAATGTGGCATGTAGTCATGTCATTACATGACACGCTGCTTATGATTATCAAGTTTGCACCAGTCACATACCTTCGTCATCCATTGACATGATGTAATACCAAACTTGGCATATGTGAAGCTAGTGAAACGGCTGCCGTGCACCATGAATGTGGCATGTAGACACGTTCTTACATAACATGCATATCATGATTATCATGTTTGGACGTGTCCTTTACCCACGTAGTTCTTTCGCATCATGTAATACCAAATTTGGTACACGTGAAGCTAGCGAAACGTCAACGAGCGCATCATGAACGTAGCATGTATTCACGTCGTTACATGACGCGCACCTGCACTTACGATTATAACGTTTTTACAAGTCACATACCTCCGCCATTCATTCACGTCCAGTAATTCCAAACTTGGTATATGTGACGCTAGCGAAATGACCACACGCGCATAGTAAGCGCAGCATGTAGTCATGTCGTTACATGACATGCATCTCATGTTTACCATGTTTGCACCAGTATCATCCTTTCGTCATCCGCTCACGTCCCGTAACAGCAAATTTGGTGTAAGTGAAGCTAGCAAAACAGCCACCAGCGCATCATGAGTGGGTATGTAGTCATGTTGCTACATGACACGCATCTCGCGATTATCATTGTTGCACCAGTCACATAACTTCGTCATCCAATCACGTTCTGTAATACCGAATTTGGTATAAATGACGCTAGCGAAACGGCCGCGAGAGCATGATGAGCATGGCATCTATTCATGTTGTTACATGAGCGACATGTCATGATTTTCGTGTTAAATTGTGTCGCATGAGTTTGCTTTGCAATCATGTCATACCATACCAGTTTTGCAACATTCTATGCGAATGAAGCCACCGCCACAGCAGCAGGACAATTAAATGTATATCATGAAATTCAAGACATACATATCATAACTTTCATGTTATGACTAGTCGAATAGGTTGTTCATACAGTCATGTTATGACATACCAAGTTTGGTATCGAAACCATTATCGAAACGGCCACAAGAGCTAAATGTCTCAGGCGCCTAGGTAGGTAGGTAGGTAGGTAGGTAGATAGATAGATAGATAGATAGATAGATAGATAGATAGATAGATAGATAGATAGATAGATAGATAGATAGATAGATAGATAGATAGGTACGCTCAAAGTCGGCGAAGTTCGTTAAGAAATGCTTCGAATTAAAGAAAAACTGGAATTTCTACAAAGTACGTGATGAGGGGCCTAAGCTAGGTCATAAGAACCTTTTTGTCTAAGCTCAAGCCGAGGATAAAAGACGGAGTGATGAACGCACGCAAAGATGGACGAACAGATACACGGCCAGAGTACGGTATAGTTACAGGGTACAGCTACCCTATACCTATAGTTAGGGTACAACTACATGCGTGCTCTGTACGTCTTACAGGCAGTTTTACACAAATAATTTTTGCAGCAACGCTCCATCTAGGAATGACAGCAAGCCTAGACAACAACATTGTGAGAGTGTGCGACCCTAATGAGCTTCCCCCCTAAAGTTTCTTCATGGGCTAGCTGGTATATCAGTCCCAAAAACAAGTAGAGCGAACACACTCGGCAAATTCACACATGAACACACACCCACATAGAATCACCAAACCCGTACAGCAAAGTTGTGTGCGTGTGTAAAATTTGCGTGTGATTGTGCTCATATCATTTTAGAAAAACCGGTGGCTTCTTCGAAGCCACCACCGAGATTTAAGGGTGATGGTACTCTGCAGACCTGTAGGGACGCTGAATAGCATCGCGATCACGGCCGCCCCATTTCGATGGAGGCAATGTGCCCGAAGTAAACCTACCTAAATTACCTTTTAATAACTACATTGATTTGTTGCAGGGAGTGCATCATCTCCGTAATATATACAAACGTCTTCTAGTGGTATTATGGGACTCACTTGAGCGACAGTTTGCGGTAATCCATGTGTATAGCTCTTCAAGGTAATTTTTATCATCGTCAGTATTCGGAACTGAACACGTGACACTCTGCGGTAACGTCCGTGTATCCATTTAGTTTGACCCTTGTTGCGACTGGGGCTCGCAGGCACAGGCGATCCGGCATGCAGATGTCGATGCAGGAGGAAGATGACTTATTAGAGAGGGTTTATTTACAATATGTACATGGGAAGCTCTCGTACATGGCAAGCTCTCTCTTACATAACGAGCTCTGAAACGTGGCGCTCCTCTACATGTCCCTTCTTCGAATGAGCCGGGTGGCTCATTATAAAGGGTATGTTCTCCCCGTATTCACAGATCAGGGAACGCATGCAGATGGAACTGTCCATTCGCGGATCACACGAAACCGGCGAGCGTGACGAGCATGCACGGCCTACGTGAACGTCCAATATTGAGGAGTGATCACTGCACTCCAAGGTGGCACCAGCAGGGCTCTTGCTCTTCGTGTGTGGGCCACTGGTCGAGGGGTCTCAAGCTCACGACAGCATACATCAATGAGTCCGCCAATCTGGTCGCTCAATTAGCGGGGCAATTTGTGGCAATCGACGCGGTTTTTTGCAAGGAAGATGCCGCACTTGTTGTCGTCTTCCGAACGGCTTACGGCGTCGTGGCGACGAGAAACCTCTCCCTCCGGCTAGGATGGACAATACCAGGCAGAAGTAGGCCGCCGGCCGCTTGGAGGCTTCTTCGAGGATCAAAAAAGCACCGCTGCTTCGTCAGCTCCCGTGCCAGTCGCCACACCCTGAGAACTCGATCCCAGCTGCGGTGGTCGCACTTTGATAACAGGGAAGTTCTAAAGGCGCACATTCTCTCCAACATCTCTTTACGTTAAAGAACACAAAGTCGTCGAAATTTCCGGATCTCTCTACTAGAGCATCCTTCATATCAAATTGTGGTTTTTGGTGTTAAAAACCGTATAATAATGATAATAATAATAATAATAATAATAATAGTTACACTACTTATATTCGAAATAGTGGATTTTTATTTTTAGGACTTCGCGTGATTACGTTAACGTAATCTTTTCAAACGAAATGTATATGCGGTAAAGCAGTGTGCTTATATAATGTGTCGGGCGATTTAGAGTTCGAAGTAAGCGGCCACCTATACCTGTTTGGAATAAGTGTTGGACAATTTCGTGTATTCGTACTTAAGTACGGGAGGGCAGTGAGCCTTTGTCGTGTTTAGAAAAAATATTTTCACAGACGTCAATAACGTTTCAACAGAACTTTTTCTTTGCGTTTAGAAAAAGTGGTTAGCGATTGACACTGTGTTTAGAAAAAGTTTATTTACAGCATGTACAGAACACAAAGCTTCATACTATTCCAGTAACAGGGCACATACACTTCGGCACATCTATATTTCACGACTAACATCACTACGTTACAGTGGAGACATTTGCTCTAATATACATGATTATGTGGCATACATGTACACAAAAATTGAATGTGATATCACGATACAAGGGTATAACGATACAATAGATCCACATGAAACTTTTGACACTATGGCGAAAGTAGAGCATAGTACTGTTGATGGAGTCGAATGTATGAGGGCACGCTGTGTCTAGGTCACCTTGGAAAGCCGCCAGGCTTGATCTGCTTCTATTGTGGAAGAATACTCTCTATCCTACATTTTGTTAGTTATAACCTTCACGATGAACAGTACTTTATTAAGAAATTACCTGCAAACATTATCTTTTAACCCAAATCCCGCCGGCCGGGCTAAGTGTACGGACAAAGGTGGGCTACGTCGATTGCTCAGCCCGGCCTTGATGAGCCAAATAAACGTCTCTCATTGAAGTGGCGATTAGCGCATGAGCGGAAGCACACGGGAAAAGAGGGGATAGGGAGTTTCGTGCCCATGCAGTCTTTAGCACCCGTAACTGATGCCTTTGCCACAAAACATACAGGAAGCCGACCCTTGATATCAGATTGTTTTGATAATAAGGGCCAAATGATTATGACGGTTTGTAGGCAATCAATCTCTAGCCCACTCAAGGGCGTGTTGCCACGTAAAGACAATATTATTACTGTAGCAGACGACACAGATGATCTTTTCGCCACATGTGACGCCGTCAACCTCTCAGCTCGCATGCTTTTTGTCAGGAAACTAGGGATGACCTTGAGCAATTTCCATCGAGACGCCTTCTCGTGCAAAGTCACTGGAGTTTAAATTATTGTGATTATTGCGCACGCTTTTGCGCCCCCAACAGCGACGGCGAGATTGACACCACCTGAGGCATCTTGCAAAACGCTTTCAGAGCAGCACTGAGCCTTGTTATTTCTTTTCAATTTTTCATTTGCCGCCGCGCTGGTGCTGCAGTTACAGTAGTCAGTTACTAGCCCGAAGGCCACCGGTCGAACATCCGTAACGCTGGATGCCTGTGCGATATTTGTGTACGTCAAGGTACAGCATCCGGATTGTGGAAATTTCCAGAGCCTTTCACTCCGGCGTCCCGCATAATCACATTGTAGTGTTGATATGCTAAAATCCTGACAATATTAAATTTAATATTATTAATCACTCAATCACTCACGTATTTATTCTACCCCGGAAAAACTGTTAGGCTTTAGTGCAGGTCCACGTGAAAATAAAAATGAAGAATACAACGCAAACTGTTTTCAGAAAAAGAAATAAATAACGCCAGGCCTGCGCGGAACGCACAGCACAGTCACAGTGAAAGCTAGAAGAGCGGCCTTTCAGAGCGTTTCAAGTGTGAATACGCTTAATAAGCGACCCCAAACCATTCACCGTCGTCGGCGGCGTCCGCAGTCTTCTCTCTATCTTCAAAAGAAAGAGGACTTGGCAGGCCGCAGCGCGACGCTCTACCGAATAAGCCACGGACGCGACGCTGATACTCTCCCTCCCCCTTCGCTCGCTCCTCCGCTCTCCTCGCTCGCCGCAGCTGCGCGCGCACCCCTCTCTCTCACGCGCCCACCTCCTCTCTCAGTCTCTCGTCGAGAGCGGGTCGTGCGATGGATTTCCCGGAGGCAACGCTACCATCTGGATATAAGGTGCGTTACTGACACCGATATCAGCGTCGCCAACGGATTTTAACTTTGCTCCCCCTTATAGCATCATTCCGTGCATTCGCACTTAACCATGTTCACCCTCATGGAAATGCTTGGGTTTTTTCTTGTTTGTTTGTTTGTTACCATGGGCTCACGGCTCACACTTAAGCCGCGTTCACACTGAGCATTCCGGCCACCGAAATTGCTCCGAATCCGGTTCGGCGGCGGCGAGATCCGCCGAAAGGGCCCTCTCCGCGCGCTGATCGCTCACGGACCGATTTTTGCAGCGTCTGCCGCCGAATCGGTCACCGCGGACAAATAGGAGCGCTAGTCAAGGAATTTTGAAAAATGGCAGCCAAGCCCTACTCACTTGTTATGCAGCAGGTCACGTAACAGTATGTTGAAACCAACGGGAGTTTAACCTACTCTGTGCCTACTTCGCCTCCGTATTTCGTGAAAGAGGTGACCGAGCTTGCTGTTGGCGTGACCGAGCTTGTTGTGGTCTCGCAGTGCAAAACAAACCCACCAACGCCACTGGCGTCGGTGGTTTTTCTGCTCTTCGTGCATTCCAAGACAGCCACTTGCCAGCAAAGTAAGCAGTACTGTCTTTTCTTGCTTCATGCGTACGCGAACCGTCGAAGTATACACCACTGGATAGCGTAGTGGCGTTTGCGAGCCGCGATAACATCCGGGTGACAGCGCATCCATCCCGCGTTCGCCCCTTAGTAGATGGTATATTCGGCGGCGCGGGGCGCGTCCAGTCCGAACGACGCTGCGTTTTGGCGGCAGGGGAATTTCAGTCGCTGTAGAAAGCAGATGTTTCAGTGTGAACGAGGCATTACTCAAGGGGATTGGCGAAGAAAGCGTAGTGCACTTTTCTAAACACTATTCTCCTTCTTCTTCTCTTCTTCTCACGGCTCTTATGGAATGCAGGGGATTGGCCGAGTGTCACGTGAATTTTAAATGCGAAGCATTTCTGAGCTTGAATGCGAAGCAGTACGAGCGTGTCTATCTATCTATCTATCTATCTATCTATCTATCTATCTATCTATCTATCTATCTATCTATCTATCTATCTATCTATCTATCTATCTATCTATCTATCTATCTATCTATCTATCTATCTATCTATATAGCCGCCTATGACCTTGAGATCTCCTGGCCGTTTGGATATTGCTATCGATACCAAGCTTGGTATAACATGACTGTATGGCGAATAAATTGACTTGGTATAACATGAAAATGATGTCATGTATGTCATGGATGTCAATATTTAAATATCATGGTCTTGCTGCTCTTGCGGTGGTTTCGTTCACATTACCTGTGAAAAAACTGGTGTCTTATGACATGATTTCATGGTGAACACAAGCGACGGCCCTTGACATGAAAATCATGACATGCGTGTCATGTAACAACATGAACAGATGCCACGCTCATGATGCGCTCTTGGTCATTTTGCATGCGTCACATAACCCAAATTTGGTATTTAGGTACGTGAACAGATGACGAAGGTATCTGACTGGTGCGAACATGATAATCTTGAGTTGCGTGTCATGTAACATTATAATTACATGCCACACTCATGATGCACTCGCGGCCGTTTCACTTGCTTCACATATGCCAGATTTGGTATACGTGACGTCAATGAATGACGAAGTTATGTGACTGGTGCAAACATAAGCTTGAGATGCGTGCCATGTGAGAACTTGACTACATGCCACAGTCAAGTCGCCAATACACTTCGACGTCACCCTGCGGGGTGCGCGTCGGCGTTCGTTTAGTCGCGTCACGCCGGCGTTGCCACGCCAGGTGCCGGTACTGCGACATACTCGCGGGCGCGTGCCGCGTGGCGTTGCTTTTACGCATGCGCGTTTCAGCACGTCCAGCGTCCCTCTTTCTCGAAAAGAGGCAGACGCAGTACTGTCTGAGTAACCACATGATCCCCAAATGCAGCATGTCGCATTTCGCGCCGGTTGACGTAAGGCCACGCCGACGGACGCTGGTTGCGCCGGTCGCGCCTGGCGTCAGACTAAAGAGTGCTCTCGTTTTGCTAACGTAGCGTCGCTGTGCCCGGCATGCCCGCGCATCAACGTTACGTCGGAGTATATTGGGCCCTTCATGATGCACTAGAAGCCGTTTCACTAGCTGCTCAGACACTAAATTTGGTGTTACGTGACGGCAATGAATAACGAAGGTATATGACTGGTGCAAACATGATGATCATGAGACGCGTGTCATGTAAGATCATGAAAACATGCAACGCTTATAGCGTGCTCACGGCCGTTCTTCTAGCTCCACCTATACTAAATTTGGTATCACGTGACGTGAATAGATGACGAAGGTAAACGACACATGGTAATCTAGACACGAAAGTCGTGTATGACCTAATTTACCTCAACCTCGTTACTTTGTGGGGCTGCGAAAGTAACTCATCAACCTTCCTCAATCGTGCTTCGCATATCGTCGATTCACACTGTACGTGGCATCTGCCCATTTTTTGAACGTTTGCACGCAATACTGCTTGTATAACCCTTTGATGGATGATGGGACACATAGGTCCCACTTTTTGAGTTGTCGTTTTTTCGCTCTAAAATGCTTACACATGAATTAATATTCGAAATTTTCATATGGCGCCATCTATGAGACCTTGTGCAAAACACTCTATGCAGTTTTCTGTCCGTGTCATGAGGTGGAGCTGGAGGCGCTCCTGTTACATTTTGTTGTGTTTTTGTGCTCGTGTCTCGTCAGTTTGCGCCTGTTTTTGAAGCTAATTCAACGACAGATACATGTCTGGTAAGTGAAATATTCGCTTCTTGCACTACGGTATTGCTTTGAGAAATACAATTGCCTATAAAAGTTACCCTACGTTACGAAAAAACCTTTGCATGTATGAATCTCGTGTAACACGTGCGTTTTGGCGCCCGCAGGCTTAGGCTTATTGAGTCGAGTGCGTACACTGGCGTGATAACGGTGCTGAATCGGCTGATTTCCTTCTCCCACGCAGGAAAACAAAAATGCCTGAGCCCAGAGGAAGCTCTAGAACTGTTTTTCAGTTTACCGGACAATTGCAATGACAGTACAGATGAGTACTGCGAAAGTTCTGAAGACGAAGAGTTTGTGCTTGCCCCTCATGAAAGCAGCGAGGAGGACGACACTTTGCCGCCGCTACCAGGGCCGAGTACAAGCAAACGCAAAGGAATCCGACGCAAACACTACGTTGGAAAAAG
>NW_023613705.1:0-50284 GCF_013339725.1 Rhipicephalus microplus
ATCGGAACACTCCCCTGCACTCGTTAACGAGAACACAGAGCAACACACAAAATTGTTCCGATAGCACTATCAACAACTCGAGGCTCTTTCTCACCACTTCGGACACACTGTGCACCAAAAAGGTCCTGTCGTGGACGCCAAAATAATTGTAACACAGGTCCCGTTAATTCGGGAGGCGATCGCCGGGCTAATTCCAAGGGCCGAGGTATCGGCCCCCGAACCACACCTCGAAAGCGTGGACAATTTAAAAGTGGTCCTATTTGGCGCGCCAGCGGACGCCGGCTGTGGCCCAAAGAACAAGTCAGAGCCGAGAGTTGATAAACAAACGAAATTATATTCTCAATAATGGCAGATCAAAACAACACACAAGTATGCACACTCCACAACAGTTGAGTACAATATGTCACCAAACAAACAACGCACTACACAGTACAATCAGCCACACTCGAAACAACGGACACAGACAAAATACGCACTACAATGCAGTCGCATGCATTGAACAACCAAGACACTTAAAGACTAAAGAGATAGGAAACCTATTCAGTCCAAAGTACTTGGAACAAAAGTCTGGATGATACTCTTCCGAGAATCACTCACTCAAAGTCCAGCGTTGTTGTCGTTTCGCTGCCCTCGAAGTTTCTCATCCAGAAAACCTCGCCGAAGTTTCTCTTCCAGGAAACCTCGCGTCTTCAATTGGCCACTCTCCAAGCTTCAAACTTCTTCACCGGAAACACGTCGGCTTCACACACGCAGCTGTTGCCACGCGTCTTCGCTCGATAGCAGTAAACACACAGTCTTGCCTGTAGCTCGAGTCGTCACCCCTCCGGTGAAAATCATATTCTTCTCCTGCTTTGTCTCTACGGACAAAACCTTCGCCGGCTATACGGCGGAATCCCTACGCGCTCTGGCGCTAACTTCCGTCTTCTCCTGATCTCTCTCCTCGGCTGCTCGATTAAATAACCTCTGCGCGAGATTCCAGAAAGTTCTCGTCATTTCGTCGTCGCGATACGCAGCAAAGGCTGGGGAGAGGACGAGACGATACGAGGGCCGTTCGTGACGGATGACTCAACCCGGCCTCACCACGCTTCTTTCCATCTAGGAAGTTCGAGTGCTTGCTTGGCTGCTGTTGTGGGGTGAGGAGGTTCGTCGGCAAATCTACGCTTCTGAGGGCGCCCGGGGAGTCTGGATGTTTGTTTTTTTTATCGTTGACGTCGCGGCGTCACTCCGGCGTTTCTTCGCGAGGAGTTGGCGGCGCGCTCTTTTTGAGCGCTCGTTCTCTGACACCTTTATACTAAAAGAGGCACACGCGCGTAACTCTAAGGACTGTTGCGTTTATTGCGCTCCTCTTACAGTGCATCGCGATGCTCAAAAAGTTGTTTCCAACGCTTTGCTACGACGAAGCGGTGGTGGCACCTGCCCGTTGCTTTGCGTTCAACACCTTATCCCCTCCGAGATCTTTCTCTGCGGGCGCACACACTTTCGTTTTCGAAAATAACTGCCTGATGGTGCTCGTGCCTAACGTGCCTCGATGTGCTCGTTCGCCTCCGCTACTCGCTCAAGGCACTCAACGCAGCGCCCCCAGAATATTATTCACCGATTTTCTTGCGCAGAACATCAAATAAACGTGTCAGTCACTCTCTATAGCGCAAGAATATCGTCTTTCGATGATATTGTTACGGGGAATAAAGTATACACTGGCGAGCAAATGCGTACTGGCGAATATACTGGCGAGCAAATAGGTACAACGCTGCTGCAGTCCGAGGACGTTCACTTTCAGCACTTCGTCGTCGTAATCCTCAGGCTTACCTATCTACTTACCCCATGACATTACCCGCCGGCGGCAGAAGCACCGTCCCGGTGCGATCAATTCTCGGGGCGTGAGTAGTATGGTTTAAGATGTGTGACGTGCACTATATCAGTCGGGACTGAAGCTGGTACTGATGTGGTATGGAGGGGAGCTATCTCATAGGTCACGCTGGTGACCTTGCGTATGACGCGGTAGGGGCCAACGTAACGGGACATCAGTTTTTCGCAGAGACCAACACGACGTGATGGTAACCACAGCAGGACGAGCGACCCCGGGGAGTACTGTACGTCTCGGTGCCGGCGATCGTAAGCACTTTTTTGATTAAGCTGTGAGGCACATAGACGATCCCGGTCAACTTGGCGGGCGATGTCAGTGCGGGCCAATGCATCACGAGCATAAGCAGTCGATGAGGCGGCGTCAGATTGGAGCATGGTGTCCATGGGAAAAGGCGGGTCATAACCAAAAAGTAGGTAAAAATGTGAAAATCCAGCTGTATCATGACGTGAACTGTTGTATGCGAAGGTAACGAAAGGTAAGTGGATGTCCCAATATTTGTGATCCTTGGAGACGTACATCGCTAACATATTCGTCAAGGTACGGTTGAGGCGTTCCGTGAGGCCGTTGGTTTGCGGATGATACGCTGTAGTGAACTTGTGGTGGGTAGAGCAGGATCGCAGGAGCTCGTCGACTACTTTAGATAGAAAACAGCTGCCGTGGTCAGTGGTCAACTGACGAGGAGCACCATGACGCAGAATGATGTCTTGAAGAAGGAAATTGGCTACATCAGTAGCGCAGCTTGTGGGAAGGGCGCCTGTAACGGCATACCGCGTTGCGTAGTCGGTAGCAATAGCAATCCACTTATTAACGGTGGCCGACACGGGAAAAGGTCCTAGAAGATCGCGGCCGACTCAGAAAAATGGCTCATCTGGTACTTCAATGGGCTGCAGGGTACCAGCAGGTCCCATAGCAGGTGTCTTGCGGTGCTGGCAGAGGTCGCATGCCGCAACGCACTGTCGCACAGAACGGTAGCAGCGTGTGGGGAACGGCTGAGCAGCGTGTGGGGAAGTCGCGAACTGCTCGGACTTTCGCAGGGTCTGGTTGAACGCCCGCAGCGTTAACAAGATGGCTGAGTACGCAGATTTGGCGTTGCCCAAAGCGGCATTTGGACGAGTTAAGTTGCAAGTTGGCACGTCGGAAAACATCAAGCACTGTGGGCAGACGGGTAAGATGGTCGTCGAAAGTAGTCGAAAAAACAATAACGTCGTCAAGATAGCGGAGGCAGATGGTCCACTGCATGCCTCGAAGGAGAGAGTCCATCATGCGCTCATAAGTGGCGGAGCATTGCCTAATCCAAAAGGCATCATCTTGAACTAATAAAGTCCATCAGGAGTCACGAAGGCCGTCTTCTCTCTGTCTTTGTCGTCCACGGCGATCTGCCAGTAGCCTGAGCGAAGGTCTATTGAAGAGAAATATTTGGCACCGTGCAAGCAATCGAGTGCATCATCTTTGCGCGGTAGGGGATAGACATCTTTCTTGGTAATATGGTGAGATGGCGCTAATCAACACAGAATCTCCAGCTATTGTCCTTCTTTTTAACAAGCACAACGGGTGAGGACCAGGGACTAGATGAGGGTTTGATTATGTCCTTATGAAGCATTTTATCGAGTTCTCGCTGTATAATAGCACGCTCCGGGGCTGACACACGGTAGGGTCGTCGGCGAATGGGTTCATAAAGTCAGCGCTACCACTAGCATCAGTGCATTCTCCAACACAGACAAGTTCAACGTGTGGCAAAAAGTAAAATAAATCCCTGACATCGATACTCGAGGAGTACCAAAAAGCACTTCTACTACTCAAAAACTCCGTGACCAAACTGAAGTTTTTGTGGCAAGCGGATCAACAAGGCAAAGCTTATTTAGGTGCTTAAAAAGAAGCGACTGACCTGAAGTTGCCATGTGCGCCTTTTTGTGACGATACTCCTGAACGGCCTTTCCGGCTCTTGTGTTTTAACTGAGGAAAAAAAACTGCAGAGTAATACCTTTGCAATCGCCAATAGCTTTTGCTAGCTGGCCCTAAATTTGGGCCAGCTAGACAAAGAGGCTTGACGTTTACGCATGACCTACTTGAAGACAATCATTGACAGTTTTTAAACATCAACCAGTCATTAAACGCTACCCATTCTGGCTGGATATACAGTCCCCGCGCACGCAAAGACCTCCTGCTTTGCAATACTGCAAACTCAAAAACCGTAAAAAGAGCCATTGCGACATTGTGTGTTGGGTCTGCGTTTCTGAAGTCGTTCTAGCACACCTTGAACGACCGTTTTCAGGAGCAGATGTCACAGCTGGGGTCAGCCGGTTTCCCTACGGTGGTCTCTTTTAAAATATAATCACGTTTTAGTCATCCGCGTCGGTTAGCGCACATGTAATTACCCGCCCCAAGAAGCGGACCAACCGGACTGATTCACGTCACAGTCACCATGCACAAGGTTGCCCGGCTTACTGTGCTAGTAACAGCAGACCGAAAGCAGTGCGAGCCACAGCAGTAACAACGGCCATTGATCAATTTCCCGCCATTGTCTTTGAGCTTGCAGACGTCTTTTGTTCAACTGCGCCCCACTAGATGCACGGCCTGTCTTGTGTAACCACGCGAAAAGCTAATTTTTGAACCACACGCGGCATTCCCCATAGTAACGTCCGGCGGTTCGTTTTTTCCATGAATCAAACGGAAACGAACAAGCAGCATCTTTTTGCGTCCCTTGATGTACGGAAGGTTCCTTATTTAGTGCAGTTTAATTGATTACCAGTGATTAATTTTAGGCATGCCTTCTGATATCATCGGGATCTTTTTGAAAATAATTGTTCTGCAGCTCTTGCGTTCTTGTGCATTAACTTAATTTCTCAGTAATTAGGGCACTTTTAATGATAACATTGTTGTTTTAAATGCTATATTACATTGAGCTTTCTCTCTGCGGTAAATTGTTATTTGACTTTAGTGTCCCTTT
Organism: Rhipicephalus microplus; assembly: GCF_013339725.1. Lineage (NCBI taxonomy): Eukaryota > Metazoa > Arthropoda > Arachnida > Ixodida > Ixodidae > Rhipicephalus > Rhipicephalus microplus. The sequence goes on from NW_023613705.1 coordinate 4,812, forward strand.
AAAGGATGCAGCAGACATCCCGAGGGTGTGCGGGAAAGAAACCACTGGTTCTGCTTTACATGCAAAAAATTGGCTCACAATGTGAAGGCAGTTGCACACAGGCATGACGTACGTTCTAGTGCTCTTTTTGGCACCCAACAAGCTGGCGAATCTTTGTGCCCACATTGTTCGCAAAAAGCTAACTTTCCATGTGAGAAGACGCACGCCCGGCTAGTTCTGCGTTTCATAGCGGGGCGTTATTCATGAAGTTTCGTTGAGCAGCGGCAAGGTGTGCATAGGCCAAACAGGACGCTTTGTTAAAGATTGTCTTACGGCAGCATATATTATCAAATAAGAATAGCATGGGCTCACACCTGCCGTTACATTGTGCTTTGAGTGGCTGCACACACACCACTGTTCCGAGAAACACGTGTGTTCAGGCGAAGCAGAAAAACATTAGCACGTGTAGTACTGTATGCATATCAAATACTAAGGAAAGGGAACGAGTGCGTCAGTGTCACGTCGATCACTTTGTACGAGAATGAATGCCTGTTTCTTGATAGCGCTGTTCGGTAGCTTTCTTCTGTTTGGATTTTCGTGCGTGCTCTGTGATGGTTCCTTGTGCTGCGCGCCCTCTTTGTGCACAGTCTGGAAGCCTATATATTTGGGTGATGTGAGAAAAATAAGCGCTATGAAAGACTGGCGCCCTATCCAGTCTCCTTCTTTTCCTTGATAGTATCAGTTGCACCTCAAATATTTTAATAATTTCGGCACCAACTCACCCAATGTCACACTCTGCTAAAGCACATTTCTTCTTCTTCTCTCCTTCATCTCATGAACGATCGCCAATGAAGAATTTGCCGCCTTTGCCAGAACGAGACCCAGAAGAGCGACGTTCTCTTGGTTTCTCTACACCTCAGCGAGTGTATGCCAGAGCATGACTCACATGACATGTGAAAATATGTAGTAATTAAAGAAAAATGCAAAGCTTATTGCAAGAGGTGCTTATAACAGGATTACTTGCGTAAAGTGCTCATTAGTTGGATAAGGTTGTTCACATCTATAAATATAAAAATGCACAAAGCAACGCGTGAAACACGTATGTTTTGGTAGGTCTGTCTCCTTTTATCTACTGCCATCTGTGTCGCCTTCCCATTTTCTTTTTCGTGAGCGTATTCTTTAGCAGCTAAATATGCATACAACATTATCATGTGCGCTGTATCAGTGTAAGAGAAGGTTTTTGTGGGTGTTTGTGTTGGTGCACTTTGGTTAAGATTCCATATAAGCACAGAGCCAAAAATGTACATCAAAATATTTATGAATAATTCATTTTCCATATTCTATGCGTCACACTACAACTGTGCAAAAATGCAAGAACGATGTTGTGGTAACTAGTCAGGCTGTTCAAGCCCTTTCCCAAGCATATCTTTCTTTGTATAGCAATATTGTCTACGATATACAAGTATAGAATATACAGACCTAAGAATGCATAAAGAATACACAAATTTCTGACCAATTAAGGTAATATTTAATTTTTCGGTAAGCCACACAATTTTTAAAAGAACACATCATGGCACGGCGCTGAAAAGCACAGGCCATAGAGAAGTACTGATACGATTTAATAATTTTGAAGCTTTGCTCTGAATACCCTATATACTAAAACAATATCCTCTCTCCCCTTTGAAAAATGTCCACCATAGAAATGTTGGGTTCCAGCATCAACCATCTTGTGTGATTAGGGCGCTGGAAATATTGGTGCACAGGGTGTATTGTGGCAACTGGTGGATGATGGAGTGCCGTCAATGCTGGAGTGCAAAACGGCGTTATAACCACCATGACGAGCTGCCACTAAAGAAAATAAAAAGAATAATTTTAGAAAACACTGCAGCAAGCCGAGTTGCAGGAGCTATGGTGTTAAATCGCCAGTGAACTTACGAACTGACCATTCAACTTCAATTTTGTTTGATGCTTACTCCAGATAGACGGGATCTGCACCTGCTACTAAAATTCGCATATTATTAAAAACAAACAACTGTTGGCTAGAATGCTTTCTGCTGTAATAATGCATCAGCGCTGTTTTTCGCACAACTCACAACCACAAAAAAACCCCACCGCGCTGGTCTAGTGGCTAAGGTACTCGACTGCTGACCCGCCGGTCGCGGGATCGATTCCGGCTGCGGCGGCTGTATTTCTGATGGAGGCGGAAATGTTGTAGGCCCGTGTGCTCAGGTTTTGGTGCACTTTAAAAGAACCCCAGGTGGTCGAAATTTCTGGAGCCCTCCACTACGACGTCTCTCATAATCATATGGTGGTTTTGGGACGTTAAACCCCACATAATGACTTGATTGTATTAGACGGGGACTTTAATCTTCCTGACATTGAATGGTGTTCTTTTGTACCTGAATCTAAATCTTAAAGCATCCTAATGGATTTCAAGTTTGACTTCAATCTCGAGCAGATTGTTTCAGTCCCAACTCGAGTACGGGGAACGTCATCCTCAATCTTGTACCTTGTTTTTGTAAGTAGCAGCCTTTCTATCATTGAATCTCGAGTAGACGTACTTGATGGTTTATCCGATCACAAAACGGCATTATGGACATTCTCTTTATTAGCCCACGGAAAATACGTAGCCAATTAAAAGAAAATGCCGCAATAAACAAGGCCAATGATGCGGCTATAATGACGTACCTTGTACATGAGTACACTGAATGTTTTACCTCTGTTCTGAAGTTTGCTGTAGCATTGATGCAGTCTGGCTCAAAAAACAAAACATGTTTCGTGCTGTGCTGATCAGTGTGAACTTAATACCAATCTTACTAATATACTTGAATTGTGCAAGAACTGGGGAAAGGTGCTGAACGCCGACAAAACACTGTATCTTCGCATAACACGAAAGAATGTTCCGTACGACTATCAATACACACTAGGAACATCGCCATTGAAACAAGTCACCAGTCATAAATACCTCGGTGTCACACTAACCAGCAATCTCTCGTGGAATTTACACAATGACAATATTTGCTCATCTGCCTTTCCTAAGCTATGCTTCTTAAAACACAAACTCAGAAATTCCCCTTATAACGTCAACTCCTCAGCTTCTTTACTTTTATTAGACCTAAGCTGGAATATGCCTGTATAGTCTGGGACCCCTACACTAATCACAACATCCGTAAATAGAAAGAAGTCAGAGAAAAGCTGTAAGGTTTATTTACTCTAAATACTCTTAGGTTTATTTACTCTAAATACTTAGGTTTATTTACTCTAAATACGTACTGATTCTCCCTCCCAAATAATGCTTGCTAACAAAATCCCCAGCCTTGAATCCAGGAGAAAGTGCTTGCGTCTTGATTTCCTTTCTTCACTAAGTAAAGGTGCACTGTCCATGACCCATCTCCGTTCTTGTCACCGTTACAAACAAGACCTACTAGGCACCACAACCCGAATGCTTTCGCCCCATATTTTGCTGCTACTGACACCTTCAAGTACTCTTTTTTTTCCGCGTACGATACAAGAGTGGAATGAATTACCCCCTGTAGAAGTGCCTTGTTTGCTTGTATTGTTTGTATTTTTGCATTTTATCTTCTTGTGCCCCCCTGCTTGGACCTAACCATGGTCTGCAGTATGTATTAAATAAATAAATAAATAAATAAATAAATATTTAGTGTTTCATACGGTTCCTTGATAAGAATACCCGATCTGTGTTTTCTTCTTTCTATGCTTCGTTTTTTCTCGACTCTTGTTTCTTTGTCGGTGTACCGTTAGTGTCGTTTGTACTTGGTTATGTTTCAAATAACTATGTATGATTGTTCTATGCCGTACTGCTGTGTTCAGTGATGTGTTCTTTATTATTCTGACTTTTTCTGTTTCAAACGCCAAAAATTGTGAAAGTGGTGCTCACCCCTGTAATGATCCCCATGGGGGATTTACAGTATTGTGTAAATATATAAAATAAATAAATAAGTAAATAAATAAATAATAATAATAATCAATCAATAACCGAAAAAAAAACAACTGGACTGAGTAGCAGGTACAGTTTACCGGCAGTTACTGCCAAGTTTATTTTATTTATTATTTATTTTATCGATACTGTAAGCCTTAACAGGCTAATACAGGAGTGGGAAGAAATTATACAGATTGTCATCTTCACATTAGACTACAGAACAAAAAGCAGTAAAAAAAATGAACAGGGGAAAAAATAAGAATGAACACTACAGACTACTCTAAACAATTACAAATTACAACTGTACATCTAATCGAAGAACCAAGAAATAAAACAGAATAAAAACACCACAGGCTAACAGGGAAGAGTGCATATTAGACACAGATCTGAGAATTGAAACATCGAGTGGCATACAAATCAAAACGTACATTCAATGAAAAGTTGCGCCATTATTCTACACCGCTGCAACTTACTGATCCAAAAACTTTTCAAGATTGGTAGTGAATGATTGGAGAGATTCTGAGGACACTATATCACGTGGCAGGTTATTCCATATTTCTATTACTGACGGAAAGTAGGAATACACAAATGAATTGCAACGGTAGATGAAAGGCCTGATACTCTTGTCGTGGTTTGTTCTGGCGGAGCGCTGATATGGTGGTTTCAAGTACTCCGTTACTTCCGTTTATTATTCGTTTCTAGCTCGTACTAAAAAGTGACATCTGCTCAGGCCTTATGACGCCTTTAGGATCATTTGATAGATAAGCCCATACAAGTGATTGGGTAATTCGATGTTTTTGCGCAACGTACAGCGCAGTCATGCCAGTGCACTGCTGTAGCTCTGCCGTTAGCAACAACTACATGAAGGCTTGGCCACAACGAATGCAGTGCGCAGGAAACATTATGCTATCATATTGATACAGTGATCATATGAATGGACAAATCTGTGTTCTCGCATAAAAGACAGAGAAGTGCCGGCGAGTGTGACCGGCGGCTGTCGGTGACAAGAGGTGTAAGATTGCCGGAAGTGCTGGCCCTGCGTCGCATCGATGTTTGTCGCTTCTTGCGAGGACACTGTACAATATAAAAATGCTTTATTTAGGTTAAATGATGCTCCTGGCTGTGCTGTATTGGGGTTCTTACTTGTCCAAATTGAGTATTCTGCAACCCAGAAGTGTCGGCAACACTTATACGAGCTCGGTCGGTAGGCTTTATTTTTGGTGGATATCAAGGTGGTAGAACAGGAGGGTGAAAGTCAATGTCGCTGGGACTCGTCTCGACGTATGTAGAAGGTAGAAATTAATGCATCTTAGGAGCGCACGCAATTTGTTAACTCAAAAGTAGGGCTCATATAATTGGGTCTGCAAGAATTTTTAAGGTTGCGTTTCTAGCGTGGTGGCATCAATGACCACTCTATTGTGGTCTACCGTTAAAAGGGGTCTTTGCAAACTTAAACTCACTTATTTTCGACAACTGTGCGGCGATGTGATACAATTATTTTGATTGTTCAAAGTGACACCTCTAGAAATTTAAAAATCACAGCAAAGATCCACATCGCGCATGTCAAATTGATGTATACGTGCACAAAGTGTAAACATTCACGGCCACACATTACCCTTCACGAAAAGTGAAGTGTGGTTGACACCACAGGACAAAAAAACGTCCTAAAAACATAATGAAGCGGCGTGGGTTTCTTTCGACCGGAAACATATTTCACTGCGCTTTCTAAAGTGAAACACCACTAATTATTAAGTGATTTTACATACTGATATCTACTTCTCATCATGCCACCATCATCCACCAAACTTCCATCAAGCCACCGTTATCCAGCTTCTTAACGAAACCATTCAGAAAACACGTTTCGAAATGCAACCATCAGCCGGAATCTTCCACTGTCGCCACCATTGGCTCGCTACCACGAAACCATCTGCCACCATTTTTGCACTCTCGCTGTCATCTGCCATTATGGCCACTACAGCTTGCAGCATATACACTATCATTTCCACCATATCCAGTATTATTTTCACCATATCCACCAAAAATACCAGCATCCACCAACCGAGCATTTTCAATAGGCTTCCTAATTTAGTCGTCCAAATCTGGACTTTTCCTTCTCGCGTGTTGAACGCAACCCTTACATTTGTCCGGTGCAGTCCCGCTAACCGGCAGCTGGCGCTTCCTTGTCCATTAATCTCTTTCGTTTCTTATTATTATGCGAACCCTTTCAACTACCTCAGCTGGCTCCCTCCCCCTCCCCCCCCTTCTCGCCCGCTTCCACGCGCGTTGTGGTATTTTTATGTGCGCGCGTCACATCCTCGGTCTTTTTGTTTAATTATCCGTACGCCCCAGCGGAGTTCACAGATGTTGCGAGAGTATAGACAATGTAGCGGATAAGCGGCCAGCGAGCGAAGGCCACAAAACTACCCGCGCCCATAGAGTTAGCTGAATATACACTAGAAGAAACTCTGGCACTAGGGTCTATGGGAGCATGCAACGCATGCGCTTCTGCAATCATGGGAATGATGGCTAGCGCATGGATTTGTTTAATATTCGTACTTCTGGCTTAGTGCGTGTTTATTTCGCCTGGAGCTGTTTTTTACGCGAATCGAAATCAGCATTTTTCAGCGGTTGCGCTTCACCGCCATATTCTTTCAGGCTTACTATTTCGAATCAGGTCACGAAGCTCGAAAGGGTTTGTTGTTTCCATCGAAGCACAATCGAAATACAGCAATAAACGAAGCCACAAGTGCAATTCAGCGTCCGCAAGTATGAAGACTATAGGCAAATCCGTGTACCACCCATCATTCCCATGGTCGCTGAACGATGGCAGTGCCAGGGTCTTATCTAGTTAACATTAAGAAACTCTAATCCCGCGCCAACTAACAGTCACTTTGTGCAAATAGGAAGCTTTACTCATGTGAACAGTGAGACGTTAATCATGTTATCGAAGGTTTGTTTTGGATTCTTGGCTGGTTGCTTGGTGCAATGTCAGCGGCATCATCGCGGTCGTCGTGCGAGATTGCCATGAAGTGGGCAGTGCGTCGTAGCGCACGCTTGTGGGAGCCCCTCGAGACAGCAGATACTACTGTTACAGTTAGACGACTGTCAGAAAAGGAAGCCACGAAACGATTTTACGGAGTGCGCGGGCGGCACGGGGACAGCTTGTAGAAGATTGCGCTATCAACCATCGAACATGAATGATGTACAAATATAACATTTTAATTCACTAATAGTGCAAAATAGCTGTTTCCAAACGTCTTTTGCGTTTGTCCATTCCCAAAGGCTAGGCCACCTACCATATTTAGCATTACTGCATTTCTTAAATAAATAAAAAGAGTTCAACGTCCCAAAACAACCATACGATTATGAAAGACGCCGTCGTAGAAGGCTCCGGCAATTTCGACCACCTGGGATTCTTTAACGTGCACGCCAATCTGAGCACATGGGCCTACAGCATTTTCGCCTCCATCTAAAATGCAGCCGCCACAGCCGGGATTTGATTCCGCATTCTGCAGGTCAGCAGCCGAGTACTTGAGCCACTAGACCGCTCTGGCGGGTCTTACCAAATTTTCAGCTCATTCAGAAAAAATGTTTTTACAAATTTCACCCACATAATAAAGCAATCTTATTTTCGCTCCAATACTTTTGAGAAAAAAAGTAAGTTTAATACGCGAGTGATTATGGTAAGAAAACTGGTGTCGTGAACCCTAAACAGAGTATTATGATATCTGGCAAGGCAGTAAACATAACTTTATTAGACCTACCTGAAAATTTGTTAATATATTGTAGAGTAGACCGCTTCTCAGGTACGTGTAATCACAGCTAGGTGTCATGGGCAGGCAGCAAATCATGACGCACAAGAAGCGCAGACTTGTCATCCGCTTGTGATTACCGTAAGCAATGCTGAGTGAATGGTCTTCCAATGACGCCAAATTATTTCTGTGATTTAGGCTGCACGAAGGACGAAGAGTTCTAGAACTGTGTCGATTTGGGATTTGTTAATTGTGTCTGGGCTGGCTTGCACATTCTCAGCAACGAAAACATTATTGTCAAAGTAAAATATCTGATACGTGTTATCCGATTCCACCATCCGTCTTTAACTACGGACAAGTCACTAGGCCACAGCATCAAAACTGAATGACATCTCGGCAATGTGCTATGGGTAGTACGAGACGTCCAATACATCAATATCATCTATACGAATCACACGCCTTTTCTCGTGCCTTATACCGTCTTCGATATTTTTTTCCATTTTTTTCGCCCCTCAGACCTTCCTTTGTAATTCAAATATCAAATTCAGCGTACCCGCGCCTTCATTATCATTACTATGAATATAGCGACGTTATTAAGGGTGATCATTTATTTCAAATATCTCGACGCCTTTTGAAAATACGTTATTCGCGACTACATTTGGCTTTGCCCTTACTCGTCTTTGCATGCGCATCGATATGATGCAGTATCAAACACATCTGTGCGTATGCTAAAAGCCAGTTATTAGGTGTGCGGCTTCATTTCGAAACACCCTTCCGTTGCAAGCGCGTGAAACAGTGTTTCCTGGCCAACTGCGTAACCATCTAGGTGAGGCGCTGTCCCGACAGCTGTTAGCTACCCTTTGAAGTGACAGCAACGCATTTGCACAAACTCCCCTCAAACACACATTTACAAAAAGTACGCTAAGTACGATATAGAAGCAATGCCGAAAACTCGTTCATGATTCGCTCTTGCGTTTCACGCACCTGTCTTAACCATACTGGGAATATTGCACGAGAATGTACGCTTCGCAGAAAAGCGACGCGCCAATTGTGACAATCACACGTCTGGGGGGGGGAGGTGGTGTGATATTTTTCTGCAGTATGTGTTTTTTTTTTCTTGCGCGAAATATATTACACTAGAGAGACCAATATATCTGTAGGAGTTTTCCAATCACCAACATTCGATCAGAATAATAAATATTAAAGTAAATAAATACGATCTATACTGTGACTTGCGTGTAGTTACAAATAGATGGCGGGCAATTCACAATCGTATATTTACTTGAATTGCGTGATAAAAGAATCGCTACCAATAAAGAAAAGGAGAGGTCTGGGGTGCGGCCGCACTGGCGACCACCTGCCGGTAATCCACTTCCTCACTAGAGCATGGTCGGTCACCCTGGTGCAGTACTTGACCATTACATTCCTTATGAATGCACCAAATACCCGCTGACCCTCAGATCCTAGTGGCTGCGAAACAAGTGTCAATTGAGATGGTCTGACCTGGGACCCAGCGGAAGGTGGTAAAAATCTCCGAGTCTGGACAGACCACCATTGTATTATGAACTTGGCTAAGTTCAACGTTGGAACGCTTTCTAGTGAGGCAAGTCTAGCTATGCTATTCGAGGAATTAGAGGACGCGAAAACAATGTGGTAGGTCTCAGCGATTTTAGAAGGACATGTGAGGCCTATACAGCATTGAAAAAAGGCCACGTTCCATGCTACTGTAGAGTAGTTGACAAAAAAGTGCAAAAATAAATTACTCCGTACAAGCAAACTCAAACGAGTGCTGCTAAAGCTGTTTTAATTCTAGGGGGCTTCTGCTATCCTAAACTTGTCTTTATGCATTAGTTGGATTTTGTTCTTTAGAGCTTAAGTTCATGATCAGCCGGTTGGCGTTTCTGTTGGTGGTTTAGACAATTTCGACGAAGGTACCATCTCCCGTCGCTCCCGTAGCCGTAAGTCGTTTCGACGTCACCAGATTTCATCTGTGACGTGCGCATGCCTTCAAAGTTAGGCCTGGTGATCGTAGGCAATACCCGGTGCTGCAAGCTGACGTGGAGCAATCGGGACTGTCTTCGGTAGTTTGCTTCTAAGGGGGCGTTAGGATGCTCGCACTTGTGCCTTTTTGAGCTTTGACTGCTTCTGATCATCGTCTTTTTATATATGAGCTCTCTCTCATGACTGCATCCCTCGAATGTCATGGGTACAACAGCCACGTTAACACTCGAATGCACTTTGAAGAGAAGAGCGCATCCGTTAAGTTCATTGCTGATGAACGAGCGAAGATTGTAAAGGGCTTTTAGAGTTTTTAGAACAGCCAAAACCAGCAAAGGGCCCTTTCTTGAGGCGTGCGTTTCTCGTTGCCTTGTTCGATGAGCAATCTTAGTAACATTGCACCGAGTAACCCTAGTTGTCGCACTTAGCATTCGATGAGACGCGATGCTTATTGTCATCTGAATGGAGCACCCTTGAGACGCGTCTGGTCACCGGCTTGCTTCATTTGCTTCCGGACTTGGTGCTCACTTTTCTTTTTCTGCGTAGTCGTTCTGGGAAGCTTCAGTCAGTGAATCATGAAGAGCGAGCGGTGAGGCATGACAGAGCTTGTACGACAGGTGGGCATCCAGTAGACCCACAGTCGTACGCAACTTTTAGAGGTATTGTCGCTTCATTATGTTCAGCACAGTCACGGTTTAACAAAAATTGTAAACATCCCACTTCATGACACTTCCAGATAATGTTCGGCGCTTTTGGTTCCTTTAGGCACACATGTCGCAGCGCCTTTCCGCTTTAGTGTCATGCAACAGCGGCTGCGCATGCATTAAAGCCGGACAAAATTTGAATGCGCTCTCTATCACGATATCCAAGATGTCCGCACCTAACAATTGTTCTTGAATTTTGATTGAAATACTGCAGAGGCTAGAGGAAATTCAAGCAATATCTCTATATATATATGAGGATGGCATCATAATCTGGGTCAGTGGCCGCAACGATGGCTACATAAAACAGAGACACGAGGAGGCAGTAGAAACAGTTGAGCGATACTTGGAAGGTACAGGACTCACATTCTCCACGGCGAAATCTAAACTTCTTTTCTACGGGACAAGAATCAGAGGCAGACCACCAACATGTCAGGAAAACAAGTGACAATGCGAGGGAAATAGGATTCATGCACATGATTGCACAACCATATCAAACGTCACAAAAATACAGGTACTCAGATTAGTCATCGATGTTGACGGCACCACTGGCGTGACCATTCACTGAGTGAATGCCAAAGCTGCGAATGCGATGACACTCATTCGCAAGCTCACAAATAAATATCGAGGCAATAAAGAAGCCCACGTAGTCCATCTAATACAGGCCTTTTTGATAAGCCACATAACGTATCTAGCAGCCTACCACAACTATCAAAAACCTGAAACCAACAAAATAAATGCACTAATCCGGTGGCCTACAAACAAGCAAAAAGGATATCTGAGTATGCGAGCGCAGACCTACTGCTTCAGCTGGGCATCAATACTATACTTCAAGAGATAACTCAGACTATCTCGGCTTGAAAGGCTTGATTGATTGATAAGTGGGGTTTAATGTCGCGAAACCACCATTTGAATATGAGAAACGCCATAAAGGAGGGCTCCGGAAATTTCAATTGATAGATCGATATGTGGGGTGTAACCCCAAAACCGCCATATGCTCGGAAATTTCTACCAACTGGTGTTCTTCAACATGCACCTAAAACTGAGCACAAGGACCAACATCATTTTTGCTTCCATCAAAAATGCAGCAACCGCAGCCGCAATTCAACCGCAGAACCTGCTGGTCAGCAGCCTAGCACATTAGCCACGAGACCAGCGCGGTGAAGCTGCTTGAACGGCTCACTACAACGAAAACTGGAAGAAATAAATTGAAATAATTAAGATTGATGTAGTACCATTCACAACATGGGGCCGAGAATGATATCCCCAAGGATCATCATCATCAGCCTGACTACATCCACTGCAGGACAAAGCGCTCTCCCATGTTCCGCCAGTCAACTGTAGATACCCTGCAGATCCTCTGTAGATTTCTTCTAGGATGTTTATATATACTTCTTTGACGCCTTGATTCCGCAGTGTCTGCATGATTACTGATATTTATACGGAGTCAAACGCATTATAGTAATCTATGAAGACTATGTAAAGTGCATTCTGAGCATTTCTCTGTTACCTGATTGATAGTATGAATGTGGTCGATTGTTGAGTAGCCTGTGCAAAATCTTGCTTGTTCCTTTGGTTGATTGAATTCTAATGTTGCCTTAATTCTGTTAGCATTTAGCTTTGTAAATAACTTGTATACTACAAAGAGCAAGCTGATCGGCCTGTAATTTTTCAAGTCCTGTCATCTCCTTTCTTATGTATTAGGATGATGTTAGCATTCTTCTAATGTTCTGGTACTCCTCTCGTAAGGAGACACCTTGGAAACAGGGTTGCTAGTTTTCCTAACAGAATCTGTCCTCCATCTTTCAGCAGATCTGATGTTACCTGATCCTCATCAGTAGATTTGCTTCTTTGTATTCTTTCCAAGGCTTTTCCGACTTCAATAATTACTGGTGGGGTGTTATCTGGGTTACTGCTAGTTTTTTATTAAGGTCGTTGTTATCTGAATACTGTACAGATCTCTGTAAAACTTCTCCGGTAATTTTACTATCCCATCCATATTGGTAGTGACTTTGCCTGCCATGTCCCTTAGTGCATACATCTGGTTTTTGCCTATCACAAGTTTTCTCTTTACTGCTTTGACGTTTCTCCTGTTCTTCAGAGCATGTTCAAATTTCTCCGTGTTATACCCTCGTACATCGGATACCTAACGCTTACTAGTAACTTCGAAAGCTCTGCCAGTGCTATTTTGTCTATTGTACTTGAGAGTTTCATGCGTTGACGCTTCTTTAATAAGATTCTTCGTTTTCTGAGAAAGCTTGCCAGTGTCCTAACTACTGTACCTCCAGCTTCCACTCCACACTCCATATGGATACTCGTCAGATTATTATTCATTACGTCAACGCTAACGCTGTTTTCTTCCATAAGTGCCAAGTACCTGATCTGGAGTGACACTTCTTCAAGTCTAGGTGTATTTGGGAACGTACCAATCTATGGTCACTGCATTGTACCTTGTCAAGCACTTCCACATCCTGCATCATGCCTAGGTGTGCACTCTGTATAAAGTCTATTTCGTTCTTAGTTTCGTCGTTAGGGCTCATCCATGCCCACTTACGGTTCCCTCGCTTTCAGTTGAAGGTATTCAAAATCCTAAATAATTGCGTTCTGCGATTTTTACTGGTAGCTCCCTGGTGGCATTTTTACTACCAATGCCATAATTTCTTACTGCCTGGTCTCCAGCCTGTTTCTTTCCTGCTTTCGCATTGAAGTCTCCCATCAGTAAAGTATACTGTGTTTTCACCTTAATCATTGCCGATTCCACGTGTTCATAGAAGCTTTCAACTGACGCGTCATCATGACTGGATGTAGGCGCATAAGCCTGTATTACCTTCATCTAATATATCTTATTGAGTTTAATTACAATACCTACCTCTATTTCATTTATGCTATATAATTCCTCTATGTTGCCAGCTATGTTTCTGTGGATAAGCAACCACACTGCCACTTTTCTTCTGTCAGCCAAGCCCTGATAGCAAAGAGTGTGCCCGTTCCTTAACACTGCATAGGCCTCATCTGTCCTCCTAACCTCACTGAGCCCTATTGCATCACAGTTATAGCCCTCTAGCTCCTCGGATAGTACAGCTCGACTTGAATCACTAGATAATGTTCGAGCATTAAACGACGCCAAGTTCAGATTCCAATGGCGGCCTGTCCGGATCCAGAGATTCTTAGCACCCTCTTTTGCGTTGCAGATCTGACGGCCACCACGGTCAGTTGCTTTGCAGCCGCTGGGGACTGCGCAGCCGCTGCAAACACAGCTAACATTGTCACCAACGTGACACTGCTAAACATGGCCCCCATAATCAACACGGGCCACAGAATACACAGAGCTAAATCACTGGTCGAAGCACACGGCAGGAAAAATAATGTATTTCTCTTGTAGATGATAGCTCATATCCTAACACAAGGCCCACGCTCCTGCCACTTTTGACATGCTGGACATGTGTATTATTAACGCGTGCATAAGTCAACACAAAAAATACATAGGAGGATGAGGAGGTTCCAAAGGCCATAGCCATCATCTCCAACAAACACATTCTACTACTGGACGCCTCGCAAACAGCTCCCAGAAATTCGACGCAAGCACTAATTTCACACCAAGCCCTTCTAATTCTTGGTAATAGCCAAAAACTGCACAAAGTAGGTGTATAAAAATACCGAATGAGGTTTTCAGCGCACACAGTGCCTAATACCTACAATCCGAACGAGATGACTCACGAGTTGACGCTAGAGTCAACTGTCACACAACCTGCAAAGAATCCTCGATGATCTCCCCTGGTGCCTGCAATGTACCAAATGAAGCCCAGTTTGCATGCCTCGCATAATACACACGACACTACATAAAAGCACCTCACCCGAATCTGCATAGGCGACAAGCATCTGAATACCAATGGCTACAAACTCCTACCCGAAGCCTGTGCAGATCCACTCGAGCTACCAACACCTATACCCTGATAATAAATTGAAACTATGCGCAACACATAAAGTTTTTATAAACATATAGTGTGAGATTCCACCAGCTTATCAACAAGTTCTCCTGAGGCCCTCAAAGAGTGGTGGCGGCTCAGCTCGGAAGCCCTAGACCTACAATGAGCCAACCAGCAGGCCAGGGAAGTTTTACAAAGACAATGTCTCCTAGTACCTACCTGTGCTGCCTAGCCCGAACCTCGAACATACAGGATATTGCAATGAAGGTCAATAATAGCATGGTGTAAAACTCGTCTATAGTCTGACTAAGCAGCTGACTGCTTTGTGGAACCTACTGCACTTGTAGACATTATTAGGGTGGTATACCAAGCACCATTGACTTTTTCGTGACTGGTTCGTATGACGTGTAAGCGTCTGGGTTAGCCACGAGAGATGAGAAAACATCACCAGTTGAGGACATAATTAACTAGTAGAGCAAAATACAAACGTTTGTTTTTTCGACAGCCTACGCTAGGTGTTGCGCGAAGGAGAAGTCTTCAGGCTGTTGAATCTATGCTGGTCACTGACCCGCGTTATCGAATTTGCACGGTACCAGAGAGCGAACAGAAACGCTGGCACCTAGTGCGACACCAGAACTTGAGGTCCATGGATCAGGCATCTTAGTGGGAGGACCCTACGTCTGATGTTATGTGTAGATGCTCGGCTGACAACGTCTGTGCCCTAGAATGCACTGTTAGTGCAGCAACTCGTAAGAGACTCCGTACGCGCCAGTCAGTACCCAAAAAGATCCGCTTTTTAGGAACATTCTGCTATCCCTATATATCAGGAGGGCACAACAGCCAGTTGTATAACTAAGACGCGCCCTCTACACTACCAAAATACGAATGTGCTACCACTGTGAAGAAGCTGGGCACGCCTTCCACCACTGCAAGTGTCGCCAGATGTGATTTAGTTGTTTCACGATCCACGCACCGGGTCTACAACGGGGTGAAACCCCACGTGACATTGGCGAGAGTTAACTCGCCGTAGGAGCACAGATGTGACCCCGAAAATCTTACCGTTCACCATCACCCAGCGGCGACACATTGCCGCATCATTGGCAGTACACTGGCCCAACCAGGGCTGGTTGCCTAGCCCGTATCTGACAAAGTGAACGCAGCAACCAATGAAGGCCTGATTACTTTACAAAAGAATGTCGAAGATCCTCCGCCGCTGCCACTGAAACAAGAACAAAACCTGGAAGCTGGAGATGCCCTTGACATTGAAACTTCTAAGCAAGAAGACCTGACGACGCCACGTCGAGGCAGAAGAGCAAACTCACGTGATCATCATCGAAATCTACGGCCTATCTACCGTGCAAGACAATGGACTAGTGACCTCGACGTACTATTCGATGGCCACAACGTCACGGCTCTCGTCGACAATAGAGCCGTCTATTCCATTGACAATCGACTGTTCGCGACAAAGATGAGGAAAATCAAGACAGCTTGGAAAGGCACCGGAATTCAGACCACTGGAAATCATCTAACGAAGCCTGCTGGAGTCTGCACAGCAAAAGTTATCAAATTAGGCACACTTAAACTGCGAGCTTTGTAAACCTAACGCATTGCTCCAGGGACGTGGTACTTTGAATTCACTTCCAAAATCAACACGGCGCTTTCATCGGCCAGAAGGCCAAATAAATAACACTAACTTACAAGAAAGATTAACCACCACGATGTCAAGAAATGGCGCAGTAAATGTGGTGCAAACCAAGTCACCGAATTCTGTGTTGCCCAGGTCATTTCCCTCAGCATCGAAGCACCCACGGACTTCGAAGGCGTCATCGAGGGCACACAACGCCTGTTCCCGAGCCGTAATATACTCGTTGTAAGAAGAATGGCTGACCTGCATCATAGGAAACTTCAGGTAATGGTCTCAAACCTGAGCCATGAATACAGGCACCTTTACATCGGTATGACCGTTTTCTACATAAAACATTTGAAGATGCTAGCAGTTCTATCTCCCTATCCAATACATCTAAGTCTTTGACGAATCTACGTCCTGCGCCAGATTTGTATTTCAATCAAAACGTTGCGATGTGCGAGTAACAGCAGCTCAAAGCACTGCCCCTGCTAGTTAGGGAATGCTTCTCGTCCCCATCGCTAATTCCATCAACCCCACTCGCGAAGCGTCTTATTATAACAGAACGAAGTGCTTGAATGATTTTTCAGAGCCCGTACTGAGTTTTGATGCGTGAACGTGAGCCCGTCAATAAACAAGTCGTCTAAGTGTTACGGAAAAACATCGTGGAACATTCCGAAACTCCATGGGCATCTCCTGCGGCTTTTGTGAAACAGAAAGATGAAATTAACCTTCGCTTCTCTATTAATTATCGTCACCTTAATATACTCACCAAGAAAGACGTTTACTCGTTCTTACCGATGACTACGCCCTCTGTCGACTCCACAACACGAAGTACTTTTTGTCAATTAACCTCAAGACCAGTTACTGGAAAACCGAAGACAACGAGATACACCGAGAAAGGACTACTTTTATTACACCATATGGTCTCTTCGAGTTCAAGAGCATGCTATTTGGTTGTCACTCGGCTCCTGCAAGTTTGAAATGCGCCATGTATACAGTGATGGCTGGCCTTACCTGACAGACGTTCCTCGCGTATTTGGTTGACATCGTTGTGTTGGCCTTTAACTTCGACGAAGATCTCCGCCACTTTGGAGCAATCAAGACCTCTGGACACCAAATTTAAGTGCTGTTTCACGTACGAGGAACTCCTTTTTTCGGGGAACGTTATCAGCAAGTATATGGAGTTCAAAGCGACCTGCGGAATCTAGCTGCCAGCGCCTTCTTCGAGCCTTGCACCGACAAAAAGGTCGGGTGCCTGTTCCTCGGCTTGTGCATCTATTACAGGCAATTTGTGAAGAATTGTTCATGGATCGTTGAGTTGCTAACTCAACTCACGCAAGCCTACTAAATTTGTTTTACGCTGTAAAAATCTCTACTACTACTCACTGAAGCCGACGCAGAGTTTACGTGGCAAACGATGCTTGTCGAAGCATTTCCACAGCTCAAACTACGCCTGCAGACACCTAAAATACTTGATCATTTTAACCGAAAACTCCAAAAAAAGAAGTACGCACTAACTCAAGCAGTATAGGACTTGGTACCACGCTTTCAGAGAGGACGGATTGACTATAAAGGATGATCAGTTATACTAGCTTGTCGCTGTCGAAGTTGGAAGCCAACGAGACTTCAACATAATATGAGGGCCTTGCCATCATCTGGCCTCCGTGTATAGTTCGACCGTGCTTCTACAGGAGGCCTTTTGAAGTAGCGAACGGCCATCAGCGCTTGTGTGTACTGTGTAACTGTGACACAGGTTCTTGTTGCTGATTTGTTTCTCCTGCGCTTAGCCTCGGAGATTTTTACTATTAGGGACAAAGCCGTTCGTTCCACAAACAACACCTAAACATTTACTGCAGAAATAAAGCGAAAACTCAACACAAACTACAAAAATGAGTATCTCGCTGAAAGTTGGCTTTAGAATGAAAACAAGTGTGTGAAGTCCGGAAAATATTGGCTGAAAGCCACAGCTACATGATACAGTTCTGACGCGGTGATTCGACGGAGCAGGGAAGACAGCAATTTCGATCTCACCAAAACGGTGCTGCTGGAATGGTGGCGACGGCGTGTACCGATACTCGCTGGTAGCGATGATGGAACGGGGCTCGCTCGGTGATGCCTGTGGCGGCCTAGATTCGTCCGATGAGGCGGCTGGTTGCAAGGCTCAGGCCCGTGACCTAACTGCCGTTGCTGCACTCACACCGGAATCTGCAGGCCTAGGTCTCGAACGTTGTGGTAGCTCGCAATCTTTGGAAGGCGCTGTCCGGAGGCCCAGACAGGGTGAAGTCCAGAAGGCTCAGGTCCACCACCCGACTGCCTGTCTTCAGACTCCCAGCTGCGGCCTTCTCTTGCCTCGTTCACCTCAAACTGCTAGCTCTCTTGCCCTTCGGGATTGGCTTGCTCTGGGGCACACTTGTCTCGACCCGATTGGCCATTTAAAACTGCGTGGTGACCAGCCATTGATCCTTGTTTGTTTTGAGACTTGAATACATGCGCTCCGTGCTCTCCCGTGGACTGGTCCTCGACGTCGTCGTTGTTGTTCAGGTGGCCCCGGCACGTGCACTCGGTCATCTTTTGATTTCGAGCACTTTTCAAGCATTCACAATTACGCGCACCAGTCGCATCACAATCACATCACAATGGCCCCTTTTCGAAGAAGAATTTCTGATTGAAAAACTGTCGTTCGATGCGCATTACAGAAGCGATCACAACACACCTATGGCACCACACTGCTTCTTCCCTGACATGTCTCACGTCGAAACAGTGAGTCCACAGCATGTAGCATTCAACCAACAATAATAAGAAAAGTTCTTGGCACCAACTAAGAACAGTACAATAACAGTCATTTACTCCAGTAACCGTCCACCGCACAAGCATCATCTTGTAATAGTAACACACAGAACATATTCACTGCAACCTACCCATGTAGTCGGCTTCAACAATCTCAGATCGCTTTATATGTTCTACATGAAAGCTGTATTCCTGCAGTACCAAACTCCACCGCAGAACTCTGCTGCTGAGGTGTTTTGCCCGAGATAAATACTGCAACGGTTGGTGATCTGTTTGAACCGTGAAAGATGTCCCACATAAAAAATATAAAGAACTTTTCTACTGCCAAACCAATGCGAGGCACTCCCGCTCGATCGTTGAGTAGTTCTGCTCTCGAGGCAGTAGCTGACGACTGGCGTATTTTACCGGGTGTAAAACACCATCGTGCTCTTGCATAAGGACTGCACCGATGCCAGAATAAGAGGCGTCACTGCGGAGTACGAATCCACGTTTGAGATCCGGAGCCTTTTAAATGGGTCCAGACGCCAGAGCTTGTTTTAGTGTTCCGAAAGCTGTCTGTCCTTCAATATTCGAATTGATCTTGTTACCTTCCCTTTTCTTTGTCATTTCTGTCAGAGGCAGTGCCTTCTCAGCGTAGTTAGGGATTAGATCACGATAGTATCCTGCCAAGCCAAGAAACGAACGTGGCTGTTTCTTCGTAATGGGTAATGGAGCTTTGGCGATCTTTGTAGTCGTGTCCTCTACTGGCTGAGTTGTTCCATCTCCTAGTCGATGACCCAGAAACACAGTCGACGTCATTCCAATATCCGATTTCTGGTGCTTAGTTGGGTGTGTAGTCTCTGGAATCCTATTCATCAGGTCATTTAAAGTCTGCTTGTGTTACTCCAAGGTTGTCGTAGCGACGAGAACATCATCGATATAATGAACGACGTTCGGAATGCCGTGAAGGAGACGACTCATTAGCCGAGTAAACACTGCGGACGCAGTTTTGATACCGATTGGCATATAGTGGAAATTGTGGTGTCCCTATTAGGTGGACAATGCCGTTTTTAGCAGTGACTCTTTGTTCAAGGGCACCTGCCAGTAGCCTTTCGTGAGGTCAAACTTGGAGAAGAATTTTCTAGTGCTGATCTCTGTAAACAATACATCTATTCTCGGAATTGGTTCTTCGTCGGAGACCAACACGTCATTGATGCGACGGAAGTCGATGAAAGTCCGGTAACTCTTATCGGGCTTCTTCACCAGCAGCAATGGCGAGTTGTAAGGTGAGTCGGACCTTTCAATCACTCCAAGTCGCAGCATTTCTCCGACTTTTTTCTCAACTACCTCTTTCATTGCGAAAGGTAACGGATATTGTGGAGTGTTGATAGGCTTGGATTTTGTCTGCTTAAAACGACACTCTAGCAAGTTTGTCTTCCCGCGGATTTCGGAAAAGACGTCTTTGTGGGTGGCTAGGAGCTCGTCAATTTTTTTTCCTTTGACGATTCCTAAGGTTAGGACCAAGCTTGATTGCTTCAGTACCAAAGCCCTCTGCAGCTTTAAAGGTAGGCACAGGCGTGGCTGTCTCCTCCTCTTCCACTACAATGAAAGATGCTGACTGGGGTGATATTTCTGAAGGACGCTCTTCGTAGAGTTTTAACACGTTTATGTGGAACAGCTTGGTCGTATGTCCCATATCCAGCCAGTAGTCAAAGTCGCCCTTCTTTCCTAGGACCTTGAAAGGCCCCTTCCAATGCATCAGAAGCTTATTTTCCGTCTTGGGAAGTAGTATCAGGGCGTCCGTCTCCAACCTTAACACGACGCATCTAGCTTCCCCGGTAATAATGTTGGTTCTGAGTTGTTTTAGCTCGTGACAGGTTCTCTTGCACCAACTGTAGTGTCTTCCCAAGCGATCTCTGAGATACAGGACATACCCATATGTTGTCTTAACTTCTTCGCTTTGATTTTCTCTAGTCTATAATTCTTTTGGTAGACTGAGAGGTCCTCGAACATTTCTACCGTAGATCAGCTCAAAAGGCGAAAATCCTAAGCTGGCTTGCGGGACTTCCCGGTACGCAAACAGGAGTGGGGCTAATAGCCGGTCCCATGACTTGGGTTCCTCTTGGCATAGTTTACGTAACATTTGCTTTAGTGTGCCATTAAATCTCTCAACTAAACCCTTACACATGAGATGATAGGGCGTGGAGCTGAGATGCTTGATCGCCAACAAGTCATTGACCTCTCTTTAGCTTCGATGTGAAGCATGACGCTTGATCACACAATACCTCACACGGGAACCCGATTCAAGAAAAAATCTCTACCAGCGCCTCGGCTATTGTGGCCGAATCGATGGACGGCAGGGCTAGTGCATCTGGGTATCTAGTAGCGAAGTCGACTCGTGTTAGTATGTAGCGGTTACCCATGTGAGATATTGGTTTTAAGGGCCCGATAATATCCACTGCCACTCTTTCGAGTGGGGTGTCTATCAAAGGCATTCGGCCTGTGGTGCCTAGCCAACTTTGGTCTTGGTGTAGGTTCGTTGGCATGCGTGACAACAGTGCACGTGTCTTCTCACTGCCTCTTGAACTCCTGGCCAGTAAAATGATTGTAGGACACGATCAATCATCCTTTTTATTCCTGGATGCCCCGATATTAGGGCATCGTGCACCAAAGTAAGCACTTGGCCGCGCAATCTTTGGGGAACTACTACTTGTTTGATCACATTACCAGATGGCAGGTGATAATAGTGGTACAGCAGCCCCTTTTCTATCTCGAACGAGTAGGTCTCTGACCTTCCCTGTAGCCCTTGACATACTCTACTTCTGCATGATTCTAGGGTCTTGTCCTCTTTTTGAGCGGCACTAAGATCCTTCCGAGTCGTCTGCAAGGTGGATACATCGATTATATATATATATATATATATATATATATATATATATATATATATATATATATATATATATATATATATATATTATATATATATATATATATATATATATAGGCAGGCTTGGTGGTTGAGTGGCCGTAGCGTTGCATATAGTCCAGTAGATCCTCCGTGAGCGGACACAACGTGGTTTATTTCGACGTTTCGGCCTAGAGTCTGGCCTTCATCAGGATTAAAGGTAGAGATGTTGGTGCTGAGCTTTATACAATCTCAAGTCAGAGGAAAAGGAAAGAGGAAAAATACAGAAAAAAAGAAAAAAAAAACAAAAAAAGAAGAACAAAGAAACAGAACAGGACTAATAGGGCTGCCACAACCAATAGTCTCTTTAAGGACTAACGGCACCGGGTCTAACAGTTAGTCCACTCAAGGAACTAACATTTGCTCCTCACATTTGCACCTTAGTGAGTAACCGTTAGTCCCACAGTTAACCCTAAAGGATTAGCATTTAGTCCTCACATTTGCACTTTATAGAGCTACTGTTAATCCCCACATTAACTTTTTACCGGGCAACTGTTAGTCCTCACAGTTGCACCCTGCCGGACGAACGGTTGATCCCCTCATATACTCCAATCGGGTGAACTTTGTGTCCCCAGTTCAAACATTGTTTTTTGTTTATTTTCCGCCAGGCCTAATACTTTTTTCGTCTGTTTTTCTGCGCTGTGAGCAACAAATTCCGCAGAAAAGAACACGCGAAAAAGTAGTTAGCCACCTGTGTGTATCTGGTTTCACAGTCACGGAAACAACGAAAGACAAAAGTGAGACATCAAAATCTTTTATTTTTCTACATACACATGAAGTATCCCCATTTTTAAGTGAATTTATGGTGAAGTGTACAAGTCCAGTCTCGTTGCCAAATCTTCTTCACTCCTTCGGAAGCTCCTCCGACAGAACCGATAGATAACAGGCATTGCAGATGCCAGCGCACGCAGCCTTCTGCCGGTTGTGTTCCCACGGCTGCACGTGCAATAATATAGTAATAATAGCTAGACACACGTGACAGAAGATGAAGATGCACGCATATGACGAGTACGTGCACGTTAATATAAAAGTAAGCGTTAAATATGAAACAAATAACTTTTTCTTCACATCTCACATAGCCCTTCTGAAGTTGCTCTGATAAAAAAGATGGATGACGCACACCGCAGATGCCAGCGCACAGTCTTCAGCATGGTGTGTGCCCACGGCTGCACAATAAGTAGGTAAAATAGTGAGTCACACGAGAAAGAGGATGAATACAAATTCCTACGAGAAATACGTGCAAAGTGAAATGAAAACATATGTGAGATATGACAAGCTAATAATTTCACTGTGATGTCACACATAGTCAAAGACTCATTTCGATTCCCGTAGCACAACAGCTTAGAAGAAGTGGCCGCAGTCACAACTTCGCAAACCACCATGCCGCTAACAAGTCGGTGAGTCCTAAGCGAGCGACGTCATACAGCTCGAGCTAGCGAACGCGAGACTAAACACTGCGCTTCACGCGGAGTGTCCGCCGTCAGCGAACTTCGAACGGGAGAGCGAGCGTGCGCTTGGCCGCAGCCACGAACAGCACCGAACTAGATTGGAGCTAGCACCGAAGAAATCGATGGTAATGCGGCCCTTTTCCACAAACTCGCGCGCAACGCGACTCGCGTTGCAGCGCGCAAACGCGAGTCCGCCGCCGCGGCCAGCGGACGCTGGAGAGCTTCTTGCGACCGACTGGCGAGAAAGCCATCTGTAATGGCGACCAATATTCAGTGAGTTCCGACGCTGGCGAAAGCCCCGCCAGCCCGTGCTGGTGCACTTACAGCACGCCACATACTGCAACCAAGCTCTTTACGAGAACCCGTAACGTCTTTTCAACGACTCCCAACACAGCGACGAGGTCTCAGCCCAATATTGTCAGCCCGAAGCTCATCGCGGTGGTGAAGACAGGCGAGCACTAGATGAGCGAGCATACGGGAGGCCGACGGCAATGGCCAAATTTGACCTTCCCATGCATTTCTTGCGTGCGATATACAACATGACCGAGCCCGTTGCTGGCAAGTACGATTCGTATCGCACACGCGACAAGTAGAGTAGAATAAAGAATGATGACCTACTTGCCTTAAAATCCAGCGCTGTTTTCTACCCTGAGTCGGACTGAAGTATATATCCGATAAGCCTGTTCTTCTCAGCCGCCATATTGGTCTTCTCAACTATTGCTGTCGTGTGTTGGTCGAGACTATCTTGAAGCCAGAGATATACAGCGTGGCGTGGTGACGTGTCGAGACTTGCTCCAGACTTTATTGGTGCAGCGAAACGCAAAAGTAGCAGCCCCGCTCATCCAAGCGTACACACAAGCACCACGTCGTAATTCTTAGATCGTCGAATCCAGGCGGCTGTGGTCGAGCACTCCGAGCGCGACGCAACGTGGACCGTCGCCGGCAAAATACGGGAAAAGACTTAGCCAGCAGAGGAGGAGAGGGAGGCCTGGTCACCTTGGCAACACTGTCGCGCGGCCTGCAATGTCCGGACGGTTCAGCTCTTGGTTTCGCGCTCCACGCTTTTTCTGTGGTTGATGCTCAACGGTATATCCATTAATCACGCGCGCCTATTGGACTCCGTTACTTCTTTTTAGGGTAATTTTGCCTTAGAGTGTCGCTGTATCTGAGTGCCGCCCTACCTAATTCAGCCGTAAGAGTAGGTCCGCTGTGGATGATGGGAGCATCTGAGACTCAATGACGAAGGACGACGTTCCCGCGTCCGTTCATGCGTCGACCCGCCTGTGCTGCCATCCATGCGTCCGTTCCTGCATCTGTCTGTGTGTCCGTTTGTTCATCTAGTCAACACTCCAGGTACAACCATCTCAAATTTTTCATCATATATTCCGCGCCACCGCGGTGGTTTAGTGGCTAAGGTACTCGGCTGCTGACCCGCAGTACGCGGGTTCTAATCCCGGCTGCGCGGCTGCATTTCCGATGGAGGTGGAAATGTTGTAGGCCCGTGTGCTCAGGTTTGGGTGCACGTTAAAGAACCCCAGGTGGTCAAAATTTCCTGCAGCCCTCCACTACGGCGTCTCTCATATTCATATGGTGGTTTTGGGACGTTAAACCCCACAAATTGAATCGAATATATTTCGCATATAGCAGAACCGCCATTCAGCGGACGTTTTAAGGACTAAGTGATAGGTGGCACACACAGACTTTCTCACGGCTTGCGCTTCGTCTCTACTTCGCACCTTTAACCACCTCGAGTTCATGGTATATACTAGTTCACTGTATACATGGCATCGTGGCTCATTGCTCGCTAAACCTTTCTAAAACGAAGGGGGTTACGCCCAGCCAGTATAACGTAGCAACCCTTTCTTGCCAGATAGTGCTCAATGTACATACCGATAGCTGCTATTGGGGAATGAAAGAGAGGAGAATTTGGCTTTTAGTTAACGCGCACGCTGCGAATTTTTATTGCTCAACAACCTACAGGAGAAATCTCTCACCGTAACAACCTTGCAGGTCAACGCATAAGACATGTTATGCACTACTACGAGGAACGAACGGGTGCCGCTCTAAGGAGCTTCGCCCCTGAAACGATTCCAATCATCCCCTCAACACTTTTTAACAATGTCGGTTTTCCCTGCCGGCACTCCACAAGGCTCCTCTCTTCCGTGTCGGTTCGCTGTCATTCGGCGAAGTCATGAGTACTTATGAGTTATAAAAAGCAGTCGGGATCCTGGTCGCCCTGTGGCGGGTGATCATTGGGGCACGAGAGATGCGGATGGCGTCAGAGTGTTTTTTGCAGACTTCTAAAGAGCGTTAATGCCGAATTCTTGAAGTCTCACGCTGCACTATGTTAGGTGGTCTGAAGGTTCTTACATGTTACTGTGATGCGATGGTGATGCGACTGGTGCGCGTTATTGCGAATGCTTGATAAGTGCGCGAACTAAAGATTACCGAGTGCACGTGCCGGGTCACCTGAACAACAACGATGACGTCGAGGACCGGTCCGCGTGATAGCGCGGAGCGCATGTATCCAAGTCATAAAACAAACAAGGGCCAATGGCTGGTCACCACGAAGTTTTAGAGGGCCAATCGGGACAAGACAAGTGTGCCCCAGAGCAAGCCAACCCCGAAGGGCAAGAGAGCTAGCAGTTAGAGGCGAACGAGGCAAGAGGAAGGCCGCAGCTGGGAGTTGAAGGCAGACAGTCGGGTGGTGGACCTGAGCCTTCTGGGTTTCACCCGGTCTGGGCCTCCGGACAGCGCCATCCAGGGATTGCGAGCTGCCACGACGTTCGAGACCAAGGCCTACAGATTCCGATGCGGGTGCAGCAATGGCAGTTTGGTCATGGGCCTGAGCCTTGCAACCAGCCGCCTCATCGGACGAATCTTGGCCGCCACAGGCATCACCGAGCGAGCCCCGTTCCATCGTTACCGCCAGCAAGTATTGGTACACGCTGTCGCAACCAATCCAGCAGCAACGTTTTGTTGAGATTGAGCTTGCTGTCTTCCCTGCTCCATCGAATCACCGCGTCAGAACTGTATTATGTAGCTGTGAGTTTCAGCCGATATTTTTGGGACTTTAGACATTTGTTTTCCTTCTAAAGCCAGCTTTTAGCCAGATACTCATTTTTGTAATTTCTGTTGGGTTTTTGCTTTAGTTCTGTAGTAAATGTTTAGGTGTTGTTTGTGGAACAAACGGCTTTGTCCTTATTAGTAGAAATCTCCTAAGCTAAGCACAGGAGAAACAAATCAGCAGCAAGAACCTGAGTCACAAACTGGCGTCTGCGACAGGACGAAGCCGTTCGTTTGACACCATTCATTGACGCAGTTGAAATCATGTCAAATACGCGAGAGCTAATGGCCTTGGCGGATCGCATGGGGATTGATGGGGGAGATTTTAAAGCATGGTACGAGCAGAAGGAGGCGCGAGCGCGAGAAGAACGGGCTGCGGAACGAGAAGCTCGAAAGGAGCAGTTGGAAAGGGAGACGCAGGCCAAGAAGGAGCAGCTTGATCTCGAGACGCGCGAAAAAGAAAAACAGCTCGAACTGGAGACACGTGCGAAGAAAGATAACCGAAACCTGCAACTGCGTCTTAGACTTGCCGAAGCTGAGAGTAGCCGTGTAGAGACAAGAACTGTTGACTCAGCACCAGGCTCCGCGCCAGAAAGGCGTGTTTCATGCAGGGTGAATCCTCATAATTCGATTCCGGGATTTATTGAAAGCCGAGACGACTTGAACGCTTATTTAAAGAGGTTTGGGAGAGTCACCATAGGTCAAGAATGGCCTAACGACAAATGGGCCACAGCTTTAAGTTTATGTTTGAGCGGAGAAGCCTAAAGGTGTTTGAAAGGCTTTCACCAGAGGATTCACTCGATTATGATAAAGCCAAGTTGGCATTGCTCCAGCGTTTCCGTTCTATGGCAGAATGCTATCCGGAAATGTTCCGACAAAGCAAGCCACAGGACGGTGAAACAGGCAAGCAGTACGCAACTAGGCTATTGAGTTTTTTTCGATTGTTTGGTCGAAATTTTGAGGACCGAAAAAGAATATTTGGCTCTTCGTAACTTGATAGTTATAAAACAGTTATTAAGCAATTGTCATCACCGTCTGGCACTTTTCTTGCGGTAAAAGAGCTTCAGCAAGCAAGAGGACATGGCCGAGGCCTCAGATAAATATTTAGAAGCTAATAGGCAACCCAACCTGTTAGTTTTCCGAGAAAAAGTGGAGTTTAAAAGCAACATAGAAAAAAGTGATAGTTACTCGGAGAGAGGAGCAGTAGGCTGCTTTGTATGTGGCAAAATGGGTCACAGGGCGTCGGAGGGCTGATCAAGGCCAAAACAACCTTTTTGCGGACAGTGTCAAACGACAGGCCATGATTCCAATCATGGCCTGTCGCACGAAGAGGAACGGCTCAGACAACAAGACGTCATGTTTTTTGTCGCCAGAAGAGCGCCTAACGGAAGTGAAGCTTTCACAGGATAAACAAGAGGACACGCCTGGCACCGTGAATACTCACCCGAAGTTTGCCACACACAAAACGCCCGTGTTACAGGGTAGAATCTTTGGCCGAACCGCCTCAGTGTTACGAAATACGGGTAGCAATACGCTGGTGGTCCGTCGTTCTTTCGTACCTGATGCAGCCCTCACAGGTACCACCGCTACGCTATTCTTAGCCGATGGCAGTAGCATCACCGTTCCTGAGGCGGAGGTGGAAATTCATTCGACTTATTTTTCTGGTACATCAATTGTCAAATGCATGACAAACCCACTATACGACATTATCGTCGGAAATGTACCAGGTTCACGTGAAGTCCATGACCCCGATAACAAGTGGAAGGAAAAGATTCTGGCAAAGACCTGCCCCAACTATATCGGAAGTGGAAAAGGAGCAGACAGAGAAGACAGTTTCCTGAAGTCATCTGTGGTTGGTATCAAAATCCGAGAGGAACGGCCAATCTCATCTAAAATTGATGTACCCACCTTGAAGACGACTCGAAAGGATCTTAGTGCCGCTCAAAAAGAGGACAAGACCCTAGAATCATGCAGAAGTAGAGTATGTCAAGGGCTACAGGGAAGGTCAGAGACCAACTCGTTCGAGATAGAAAAGGGGCTGCTGTACCACTATTATCACCTGCCATCTGGTAAGGTGATCTAACAAGTAGTAGTTCCCCAAAGATTGCGCAGCCAAGTGCTTACTTTGGTGCACGATGCCCTAATGTCGGGGCATCGAGGAATAAAAAGGATGATTGATCGTGTCCTACAATCATTTTACTGGCCAGGAGTTCAAGAGGCAGTGAGAAGACACGTGCGCTGTTGTCACGCATGCCAACGAACCTACCCCAAGACCAAAGTTGGCAAGGCACCACAGGCCGAATGCCTTTGATAGACACCCCATTCGAAAGAGTGGCAGTGGATATTATCGTGCCCTTAAAACCAATATCTCACATGGTTAACCGCTACATACTAACACTAGTGGACTTCGCTACTAGATACCCAGATGCACAAGCCCTGCCGTCCATCGATTCGGCCACAATAGCCGAGGCACTGGTAGAGATTTTTTCTTGAATCGGGTTCCCGCGTGAGGTACTGTGTGATTTTATATATTTATTTATTTATTTATTTAAAAATACCTTACAGGCCCTTGTTGCAGGGCATTGTGTAAGGGGGGTTACAAAGGGTGAGTGTCGCGACAAAATCGTAAGGAAACATCAAACTTTGAAAGAACTCAACAAAAAACAACGCGTTATAAGTCACTAAAGAGAGAATGTACAAAAAGTCATTTGAAGTTACACATCGGAACATTGCTGGTGGGAGGAGAACAAATATCCGCAATACACTTACTAAAAAACACCTAGCACACACGTAGAGAGTTTTTCTCGTGTGTATAAGAACATTATAAAGTAGGAAAATGCAGGCGGTCACAAAGTGTGAAGCGAAAAAAAAAGAAAAAGCGCGTGCTCTTTACTGAACGAACACAAGGCCCTAAGCTGTAAGCGGGAGGAAATGAAAAAAAAAACGAATGAATATAATTACACTAGAACGATACAGGAGGTGCAACAAATACTTGTAAAAAGGAACCAATCGAAGTGTCTATGACTGAAAGAAAGAGTGAAGAAGTTGTCCGAATTTTTCGGGGTCTGATTGATATACAATGTCATTCGAGAGATCATTTCACAAGCGGATGACGCGAGGAAGAGCCGAGGAGTTAAAGGCGTCCGTTGGCCCATATAATCGCGAGAAACTTAAGTTATTATGCAGCCTACGAGATGTAACGCAACGTTTATCGAGTTGGAATGGGAATGGTTTGTTACTGTAAACATACTTATGGAAGAGGCATAGAAGAGAAATATCCCGCCGAGTACTCAACAGTTGAAGAGAAAGGCAAAGTTTAATTTCCGTTATGCTGCTATTGTAGTCGTAATTTCGTGAGATGAATCGGGCTGCCCTATTTTGAATAGCTTCAAGCATGTTGATTAAGTAATTTTGGTATGGGGACAAGATCGATGCGGCGAATTCAAGTTGTGGTCGAACGAAGGTCTGATAAGCTAGCTGCCGAACATGGGATGGGCAGCTATGCAAGTTGCGGCGTAAGTAACCCATTGATTTTGAAGCTTTCGCACAAATGGTGGTGATATGGTGTGACCAAGAATGATTTGGTGTGAAATGAATACCGAGGTACTTGTAGGATGATGCGTACGACAGAGGGTAGTCATCAATTATGTACGAATGGCTAGAATTGTGTTGCTTGCGTGTAAAACACATAATTTTGCACTTCTGCTTGTTTAGCGACATAAGCCATTTTTTGCACCAGTCATTAATCTTGTTGAGGTCATTTTGCAGTGTTAGGTGACAATCGGTACAGGTTATTGAGCGATATATAATGCAATCATCGGCGAAAATTCGCATGCGAGATGCAATCGTTAATATAAATTAAGAACAGCAGGGGGCCGAGGACGCACCCCTGCGGTACACCTGAGGTTACGTGGGAAAGAGGGGATCGGATATTGTTTATTACCGTGAACTGCTGGCGGAGTGAAAGAAAGTTTCGAAGCCAAGATAAAGTGAGCGAATCTAATCGGAGTGAAGATAATTTAGAAATCAGACGACAGTGGAGTACGCGATCAAATGCTTTTGAAAAATCAAGAAAAATGCAGTCAGTCTGAAGGTTATTGTTCATGTTGCAATGTAGTTCTGACGTAAATTCCAGCAGCTTTGTTTCGCACGAAAACCCTTTTCTAAATCCATGTTGGTTGATAAAAAAGTAATGGTAAGATTCTAAGTGCCTGAAAACATGAGAAGCGATTATATGTTCCAGGAGTTTGCAGCAGATGCACGTGAGAGAGATGGGGCGATAACTTTCGGGTGAATGTTTATCGCCGGCTTTAAACAAAGGGACTATTTTACCGATCTTCCAGTCAATGGGAAGCTGGCCTGTTGCTAATGATTGTCTGAAAAGGTGATACAGGATATTAACAGAAACAGAAAGGGTGTTTTTCAGAAGTTTGGAATGTATACCGTCAATGACAGCTGAAGTAGATAGTTTAAGATTAGTGACAAGAAGTGCGATAACCTCAGGCGTTATTTCAATAGGTTGCATATAATCTATGTTGAGATCGGGAACGTTCGGAACGTCGGCGTGGTCTTCCCGGGTGAAAACGGATGAAAAGAAGGTGCTAAATGCTGAGGTGCAGTGACTATCTGAGAGGGGAGCATGGTGATCATCTAGCAAGGAAATCTGTTTAACATCGTGTTCCGCAGATATTTGATTCCAGAATTTTCTAGGATTTGATTTCAGAAGGGAAGGCAAATCATTAGAGAAATACTTTAGTTTAGCTGATTAAATTGTGGAACAGTATATTTTCAGAACATCTTTGTACGCCTTCCATGCAGAGGACGTACAAAGTCGTTTAGCTGCGCGGTATAGACGCTTCTTTTTATTTCTGAGCTGCCGGATGGATTCAGTGAACCAGGGGTTTGTTTTATCATTTTTGACCGAAACAAGTGGAATGTACTGGTTTGCCAGTGCGCATAATTTGTCTCTGTATAGCATCCAGTTATCATTGACGTCACGACTGGAAGAGGATGGCAGGAATATGTCATTGTAGAAGGTTTCTAAATCGGAGTTGATTTTGCCGTAGTTAGCTTTATTGTAATCGCGGATTTCTTAATGTTCAATGCCAGAGAAAGGTGGTTGAATGTTAAGGTTTACTTGAAGATGACAATGATCGCTGAATCCATCTATGTTCAGCATGGTCTTTACTGTTTCAGGAGCAGAGGTGAGAATTAGGTCGAGGATGTTTGAACCACGAGTGGGCTGATTCACCATTTGCGATAAGTTAAAGTCTAAGGTTAGGTTGATAAATTCTGTAGACATGCGGCAAGGGGCAGACAACTGGTTCCAGTCAATCGCGGGAAAATTGAAATCACCAAAGATGAATATGGAATCGGTATGGCAGAGATGGATGGCCTCAGTGATGCTACTGCGCAGTTCTTCCAAAAATGAATGTTTACAGTCAGGAGGTCGGTAACAATTTCCGATGAGCAGTGTGGCGGACTTTGTTAAGCAGGCTACCCAGATAATTTCTATGTTAGAGTGTACTTTGATGGCATACGATTGTAAAGTTTTTTTTACTGCGAGAAGAACCCCTCCACCCCGCTTATCAGTACGGTCATTTTGGTAAATGCTGAAAATTCTGCGATCAGGGAGAACTTCGTTATCGGTTACGTCAGGGTATAGCCAGGTTTCGGTGAGGGCAAGAATATCGCAGTCACAATCGTCAAGAAAGGAACATAACAAATCCCGTTTTGGCATCAGGCTGCAGATGTTAGTAGACGATAGCGATAATGTGGTGATGGCTTGAAAGGGTGAAGTCATACTCCGATCTTGCCCGCACGTGTTATTTAACTATTTGTTAGTTAGTACGACATCATCACTGGCGACGTCATAAATGTAAACCTGTTTGTTAATGTGCAGGCGGACAACTGAAGTTTTGAAAGCCTTGTTTTGAGATTTCGTGAAGGTTACCAACTTGCGTCTTGCCTGTCGTGTAGCCGGGGAAAAGTCTTCACCAATAGAGTAGGTTGTTCCTTTTAATTTGCGTGCACAAGACAAGATCTGCTCTTTGTCCTTATAGAATGTTAGTTTTGCTATGATGGGCCTATTTTTTCCTTCAGTGAATTTGCCTAGCCTGTGAACACGCTCGAATTGTGAACTAGTGGTCATTAATTCAAGTTTTTCAGAGCAAAACGCTATAACTTTCTGCTCCGCCACGGCCCATTCTTCCTCCTTCTTATCTTCTATGCCAAAGAATAGAAGGTTTGATCGCCGCTACCTATTTTTGGCATCGTCGCATCGGGACGAAATGGCTGCCAACTGATCTGAAACTTTGAGGAGGGAGCTGTCAGAAGGACTATCTGCGTTTCGCTGCAATGCAATGGTTGCCTCAAGGGCAGCGACTTTAGCATCTAGTAGCTTGATCTGATTTTTGGCGGTTTCATGCTCTCCACTTACTCGTTTCAGATCGGCTAACATTGTGGCATGCTCAGCCTCTAGCTTTTTAATTGTTTGCAAAACCGAAGCGAAAGCGTCCGTTTCGGCTTTACTCATCGGTCCCGGATTTGTTTCCACATCGCCCGCGAGCATGAGCAGTAAGTTTCGAACGGAAGAACAGAGATTGCATGAAATAAACAACAAACGCTTGAGAACATCGTAAAACTCTGGTGGGCACGACACCGCAATGAAACAGGTATGACTGCACTTGATACAGGAAGCACCCTTCATGTAACTGACCTGTAATACCAGTGGCCGTAAGTCTCCCATCTCAAATGCGGCGTCGTGCCCAAAGCTGGCGGATGAAGAGTGAAGCTTATATGCGCCTCGGCTGATGTCACTAGGCGATATCGAAGTTCCATGTTGCCGGATGGTAGCGCCGATCTCGTCCAAGTTTAGCCACAGAAGGGTTCCATCCGGCCGGGGGAGAGGCAGGCGATCAGGGCTGATCGGCTCGCAGGATACGGGGAGCCAGGAGCACACAGCCCAGGTGACCGCAGCCTGTAACACCAGTGGCCGTAAGTCTCCCATCTCAAATGCGGCGTCGTGCCCAAAGCTGGCGGATGAAGAGTGAAGCTTATATGCGCCTCGGCTGACGTCACTAGGCGATATCGAAGTTCCATGTTGCCGAATGGTAGCGCCGATCTCGTCCAAGTTTAGCCACAGAAGGGTTTCATCCGGCCGGGGGAGAGGCAGGCGATCAGGGCTGATTGGCTCGCAGGATCCGGGGAGCCAGGAGCACACAGCCCAGGTGACCGCAGCCTGTAACACCAGTGGCCGCAAGTCTCCCATCTCAAATGTGGCGTCGTGCCCAAAGCTGGTGGATGAAGAGTGAAGCTTATATGCGCCTCGGCTGACGTCACTAGGCGATATCGAAGTTCCATGTTGCCGGATGGTAGCGCCGATCTCGTCCAAGTGTAGCCACAGACGGGTTCCATTCGGCTGGGGGAGAGGCAGGCGATCAGGGCTGATCGGCTCGCAGGATCCGGGGAGCCAGGAGCACACAGCCCAGGTGACCGCAGCCTGTAACACCAGTGGCCGTAAGTCTCCCATCACAAAGCGTCATGCTTCACATCGAAGCTAAAGAGAGGTCAATGACTTGTTGGCGATCAAGCATCTCAGCTCCACGCCCTATCATCCCATGTGTAAGGGTTTATAGGAGAGATTTAATGGCACACTAAAGCAAATGTTACGTAAACTATGCCAAGAGGAACCCAAGTCATAGGACCGGCTATTAGCCCCACTGCTGTTTGCGTACCGGGAAGTCCCGCAAGCCAGCTTAGGATTTTCGCCTTTTGAGCTGATCTACGGTAGAAATGTTCGAGGACCTCTCAGTCTACATAAAGAATTATAGACTAGAGAAAATCAAAGCGAAGAGGCTAAGACAACATATGGGTATGTCCTGGATCTCAAAGATCGCTTGGAAAAAACACTACAGTTGGCGCAAGAGAACCTGTCACGAGCTAAAACGACTCAGAACAAACATTATCAACGGGGAAGTTAGATGCGTCAGGTTAAGGAAGGATACGACGCCCCCATACTACTTCCCACGACGGAAAACAAGCTTCTGATGCATTGAAAGGGGCCTTTCAAGGTCACACGAAAGAAGGGCGACTTTGACTACTGGCTGGATATGGGACATACGACCAAGCTGTTCCATATAAATATGTTAATACTCTACGAAGAGCGTCCTCCAGAAATATCACCCCCGTCATCATCTTTCATTGTAGTGGAAGAGGAGGAGACAGCCACGCCTGTGCCCACCTTTAAAGCTACTGAAGGCTTTGGTACTGAAGCAATCAAGCTTGGTCCTGACCTTAGGAATAGTCAAAGGAAAAAAAATGACGAGCTCCTAGCCACCCACAAAGACGTCTTTTCCGAAATCCCCGGGAAGACAAACTTGCTAGAGTGTCGTTTTAAACAGACAACGTCCGAGCCTATCAACACTCCACAATATCCGTTACCTTTCGCAATGAAAGAGGTAGTTGAGAAAGAAGTCGGAGAAATGCTGCGACTCGGAGTGATTGAAAGGTCCAACTCACCTTACAAATCGCCATTGGTGCTAGTGAAGAAGCCCGATAAGAGTTACCGGACTTTCATCGACTTCCGTCACATCAATGACGTGTTGGTCTCCGACGAAGAACCAATTCCGAGAATAGATATAGTGTTTACAGAGATCAGCACTACAAAATTCTTCTCCAAGTTTGACCTCACGAAATACTGGCTGGTGCCCTTGAACAAAAAGTCACTGCTAAAAACGGCATTCTCCACCTAATAGGGACACTACCATTTCCACTATATGCCATTCGGTGTCAAAACTGCGTCCGCAGTGTTTACTTGGCCAATGAGTCTTCTCCTTCAGGGTATTCCGAACGTCGTTCATTATATCGATGATGGTCTCGTCGCTACGACAACCTTGGAGTAACACAAGCAGACTTTAAATGACCTGATGAATAGGATTCGAGAGGCTACACTCCCAATTAAGCACCGGAAATCGGATATTAGAATGACGTCGATTGTGTTTCTGGGTCATCGACTAGGAGATGGAACAATTCAGCCAGTAGAGGACACGACTACAAAGTTCGCAAAAGCCCCATTACCCATTAGGAAAAAACAGCCACGTTCGTTTCTTGGCTTGGCAGAATACTATCGTGATCTACTCCCTCACTACGCTGAGAATGCACTGCCTCTGACAGAAATGACAAAGAAAAGGGAAGGTAAAGAGATCAATTGGAATATTGAAGGACAGACAGCTTTCGGAACAATAAAACAAGCTCTGGCGTCTGGACCCTTTAAAAGGCTCCGGATCTCAAACGTGGATTCGTACTCCGCAGTGACGCCTCTTATTCTGGCATCGGTGCAGTCCTTATGCAAGAGCACGATGGTGTTTTACACCCGGTAAAATACGCCAGTCGTCAGCTACTGCCTCGAGAGCAGAACTACTCAACGATCGAGCGGGAGTGCCTCGCATTGGTTTGGGCAGTGGAAAAGTTCTTTATATTTTTATGTGGGACATCTTTCACGGTTCAAACAGATCACCAACCGTTGCAGTATTTATCTCGGGCGAAACACCTCAACAGCAGAGTTCTGCGGTGGAGTTTGGTACTGCAGGAATGCAGCTTTCATGTAGAACATATAAAGGGATCTGAGAATGTTGGAGCCGACTACATGAGTAGGTTGCAGTGAATATGTTCTGTGTGTTACCATTACAAGGTGATGCTTGTGCGGTGGACGGTTACTGGTGTAAATGACTCTTATTGTACTGTTTTTAGTGGGTGCCAAGAACTTTTCTTATTATTGTTGGTTGAATGCTACATGCTGTGGACTCAGTGTTTCAACGTGAGGCATGTCAGGGAAGAAGCAGTGTGGTGCCATAGGTGTGTTGTGATCACTTCTGTGGTGCGCGTCGAACGACAGATTTCAATCGGAAAAACTTCTTCGAAAAGGGGCCATTTTGATGCGATGGTGATGCGACTGGTGCGCGTAATTGTGAATGCTTGAAAAGTGCATGAAATCAGAAGATGACGGAGTGCACGTGCCGGGGCCACCTAAACAACAATGACGACGTCGAGGACCAGTCCATGGGAGAGCACGGAGCGCATGTATCCAAGTCTCAAAACAAACAAGGATCAATGGCTGGTCACCACGAAGTTTTAAAGGGCCAATTGGGACGAGACAAGTGTGCCCCAGAGCAAGCCTATCCCGAAGGGCAAGAGCAGTTGTAGGTGAACGACGCAAGAGGAGCCGCAGCTGGGAGTCTGAAGACAGGCAGTCGGGTGGTGGACCTGAGCCTTCTGGACTTCACCCTGTCTGGGCCTCCGGACAGCACCTTCCAAAGATTGCGAGCTACCACAACGTTCGAGACCAAGGCCTGCAGATTCCGGTGTGAGTGCAGCAACGGCAGTTAGGTCCCGGGCCTGAGCCTTGCAACCAGCCGCCTTATCGGATGAATCTGGGCCGCCACAGGCATCACCGAGCGAGCCGCGTTCCATCGTCGCTACCAGCGAGTATCGGTACACGCCATCGCCACCATTTCAGCAGCACCGTTTTGGTGAGATCGAACTTGCTGTCTTCCCTGCTCCGTCGAATCACCGCGTCAGAACTGTATCTTGTAGCTGTGGCTTTCAGACGACATTTTCCGGATTTAGACATTTGTTTTCCTTCTAAAGCCAACTTTTAGCCAGATACTCATTTTTGTAGTTTGTGTTGAGTTTTTGCTTTATTTCTGCCGTAAATGTTTAGGTGTTGTTTGTGGAACGAACGGCTTTGTCCTTATTAGTAGAAATCTCCGAGGCTAAGCACAGGAGAAACAACTCAGCAACAAGAACCTGCGTCACAGTTACACAGTACACACAAGCGCTGATGGTCGCTCGCTACTTCAAAAGGCCTCCTGTAGAAGCACGGTCGAACTATACACGGACGCCAGATGATGGCAAGGCCCTCATATTATGTTGAAGTCTCGTTGGCTTCCAACTTGGACAGTGACAAGCTAGTATAACTGATGACCCTTTATAGTCAATCTGTCCTCTCTGAAAGCGTGGTACCAAGTCCTATACTGCTTGCGTTAGTGCGTACTTCTTTTTTGAAGTTTTCGGTTAAAATGAGCAAGTATTTTAGGTATCTGCAGGCGTAGTTTGAACTGTTGAAATGCTTCGACAAGCATCGTTTGCCACGTAAACTCTGCGTCGGCTTCAGTGAGTAGTAGTAGAGATTTTTACAGCGTAAAACAAATTTATTAGGCTTGCGGGAGTTGAGTTAGCAACTTAACGATCCATGAACATTTTTCACAAATTGCCTGTAATAGATTCACAAGCCGAGGAACAGGCACCCGACCTTTTTGTCGGTGCAAGGCTCGAAGATGGCCCTGGCAGCTAGATTCCGCGGGTCGCTGTGAACTGCATATACTTGCTGATGACGTTCCCCGAGAAAAAGAGTTCCTCGTACGTGAAACAGCACTTTTTTTGGTGTCCAGAGGTCTTGATTGCTCCAAAGTAACGGAGATCTTAGTCGAAGTTAACGGGCAACACAACGATGTTAACCAAGTACGCGAGGCACGTCTGTCAGGTAAGGCCAGCCATCACTGTATACATGGCGCATTTCAAACTTGCAGGAGCCGAGTGACAACCAAAGAGCATGCTCTTGAACTCGAAGAGACCATATGGTGTAATAAAAGTGGTCTTTTCTCGGTGTATCTCGTTGTCTTCGGTTTTCCAGTAACTGGTCTTGAGGTTAATTGACAAAAAGTACTTCGTGTTATGGAGTCGACAGAGGGCGTAGTCATCGGTAAGAACGAGTAAACCTCTTTCTTGGTGAGTATATTAAGGTGACGATAATTAATAGAGAAGCGAAGGTTAATTTCATCTTTCTGTTGCACAAAAGCCGCGGGAGACGCACGCGGAGTTTTGGAATGATCCACGATGTTGTTCCGTAACACTTCGACGACTTGTTTATTGATGGGCTCACGTTCACGCTCAAAATTCAGTACGGGCTCTGAAAAATCATTCAAGCACTTCATTCTGTTATAATAAGACGCTTCGTGTGTTGGGTTGATGGAATTAGCGATGGGGACGAGAAGCATTTCCTAATTAGAATGGGCAGTGCTTTGAGGTGCTGTTACTCGCACATCGCAACGTTTTGATTGAAATAAGAATCTGGTGGAGGACGTAAATTCGTCAAAGAATTAGTAGTATCGGATAGGGAGAAAGAACTGCTAGCATCTTCAAAATTTTTATGTAGAAAACCGCCATCCCGATGTTAAGATGCCTGTATTCATGGCTCAGGTTTGAGACCATTACCTGAAGTTTCCCATGATGCAAGTCGGCGATTCATCATACAACGAGCATATGACGGCTCGGGAACAGGCGTTGTATGCCCTCGATGACGCCTTCGAAGTCCGTGGGTGTTTCGATGCTGAGGGAAATGACCTGGGCAACACAAAATTCGGTGACTTGGTCTTGCACCACATTTACTGCGCCATTTGTTGACATCGTGGTGGTTAAACTTTCTTGAGAGGTTAGTGTCATTTATTTAGCCTTCTGGCCGATGAAAGCGCCGTGTTGATTTTGGAAGTGAATTTAAAGTACCACGTCCCTGGAGCAATGTGTTAGGTTTACAAAGCTCGCAGTTTAAGTGTGCCTAATTTGATAACTTTTGCTATGCAGACTCGAGCAGGCTTCGTTAGATGATTTCCAGTGGTCTGAATTTCGATTCCTTTCCAAGCTGTCTTGATTTTCCTCATATTTGTCGCGAACAGTCGATTGTCAATGGAACAGATGGCTCTATTGTCGACGAGAGCTGTGACGTTGTGGCCATCGAATAGTACGTCGAGGTCACTAGTCCATTGTCTTGCATGGTAGTTAGGCCATAAATTTCGATGATGATCACGTCAGTTTGCTCTTCTGACTCGACGTGGCGTCGTCAGGTCTTCTTGCTTAGAAGTTTCAATGTCAAGGGCATTTCCGGCTTCCAGGTTTTGTTCTTGTTTCGGTGGCAGCGGCAGAGGATCTTCGACATTCTTTTGTAAAGTAATCGGGCCTTCATTGGTTGCTGCGTTCACTTTTTCAGATACGGGGTAGGCAACCAGCCCTGGTTGGGCCAGTGTACTGCAATGATGCGGCAATGTGTCGCGGCTGCGTGATGGTGAACGGTAAGATTTTCGGGGTCGCATCTGTGCTCCTACGGCGAGTTAACTCTCGCCAATGTCACGTGGGATTTCACCCCGTTGTAGACCCGGTGCGTGGATCGTGAAACAACTAAATCACATCTGGCGACACTTGCAGTGGTGGAAGGCGTGCCCAGCTTCTTCACAGTGGTAGCACATTCGTATTTCGGTAGTGTAGAGGGCGCGTCTTAGTTATAAAACTGACTGTTGTGCCCTCCTGTATATAGGGATAGCAGAATGTTCCTAAATAATAGATCTTTTTGGGTACTGACTGGCGCGTACGGAGTCTCTTACAAGTTGCTGCGCTATGGGTGCATTCTAGAGCACCGGCGTTGTCAGCCGAACATCTACACATGGCACCAGACGTAGGGTCCTTCCACTAAGATGCCTGATTCATGGACCCCAAGTTCTAGTGTCGCCCTAGGTGCCAGCGTTTCTATTCGCTCTCTGGTACCGTGCAATTTGGATAACGCGGGTCAGTGGCTTGGTGTGAAATTAGTGCTTACGTGGAATTGCTGCGAGCTGTTTGCGAGGCGTCCAGTAGTAGAATATGTTTGTTGGAGATGATGGCTATGGCCTTTGGAACCTCCTCATCCTCCTATGTATTTTTTGTGTTGACTTATGCACGCGTTAATAATACACATGTCCAGCATGTCAAAAGTGGCAGGAGCGTGGGCCTTGTGTTAGAATATGAGCTATCATCTACAAGAGAAATACATTATTTTTCCTGCCGCGTGCTTCGACCAGTGATTTTGCTCTGTGTATTCTGTGGCCCGTGTTGATTATGGGGGCCAAGTTTAGCAGTGTCACGTTGGTGACAATGTTAGCTGTGTTTTCAGTGGCTGCGCAGTCCCCAGTGGCTGCAAAGCAACTGACCGTGGTGGCCGTCAGATCTGCAACGCAAAAGAGGGTGCTAAGAATCTCTGGATCCGGACAGGCCGCCAGTAGAATCTGAACTTGGCGTCGTTTAATGCTAGAACATTATCTAGTGATTCAAGTCGAGCTGTACTATCCGAGGAGCTAGAGGGCTATAACTGTGATGCAATAGGGCTCAGTGAGGTTAGGAGGACAGATGAGGCCTATGCAGTGCTAAGGAGCGGCCACACTCTTTGCTATCAGGGCTTGGCTGACAGAAGAAAAGTGGCAGTGTGGTTGCTTATCCACAGAAACATAGCTGGCAACGTAGAGGAATACTATAGCATAAATGAAATAGAGGTAGGTATTGTAATTAAACTCAATAAGACATATTAGATGAAGGTAATACAGGCTTATGCGCCTACATCCAGTCATGATGACGCGTCAGTTGAAAGCTTCTATGAACACGTGGAATCGGCAATGATTAAGGTGAAAACACAGTATACTTTACTGATGGGAGACTTCAATGCGTAAGTAGGAAAGAAACAGGCTGGAGACCAGGGAGTAAGAAATTATTGCATTGGTAGTACAAATGCCACCGGGGAGCTACCAGTAAAAATCGCAGAACGCAATTATTTAGGATTTGGAATACCTTCAACCGAAAGCGAGGGAACCGTAAGTGGGCATGGATGAGCGCTAACGACGAAACTAAGAATGAAATACACTTTATACAGAGTGCCAACTAGGCATCATGCAGGATGTGGAAGTGCTTAACAAGGTACGATGCAGTGACCATAGATTGGTACGTTCCCAAATTCACCTAGACTTGAAGAAGGAACGACAAGAACTGATACGCAAGAAGCCAATCATTGAGATAGCACTACAAGTAAAGTACAGGAAGTAAAAGTGTCACTCCAGATCAGGTACTTGGCTCTTATGGAAGAAAACAGCGTTAGCGTTGACGTAATGAATAATTATCTGACGAGTATCATTATGGAGTGTGGAGTGGAAGCTGGAGGTACAGTAGTTAGGACACTGGCAAGCTTTCTCAGAAAACGAAGAGTCTCATTAAACAAGCGTCAACGCATGAAACTCTCAAGTATAATAGACAAAATAGAACTGGCAGAGCTTTCGAAGTTACTAGTAAGCATTAGGTATACGATATAAGAGGGTATAACACGGAGAAATTCGAACATGCTCTGAAGAACGGAGGAAGCGTCAAAGCAGTAAAGAGAAAACTTGAGATAGGCAAAAACCAGATGTATGCACTAAGGGACATGGAAGGCAAAGTCACTACCAATATGGATGGGATAGTAAAATTACCGGAGAAGTTTTACAGAGATCTGTACAGTATTCAGACAACAACGACCTTAATAAAAAACTACCAGTAACCCAGATAACACCCCACCAGTAATTATTGAAGTCAGAAAAGCCTTGGAAAGAATACAAAGAAGCAAAGCTGCTGATGAGGATCAGGTAACATCAGATCTGCTGAAAGATGCAGGACAGATTCTGTTAGGAAAACTAGCAACCCTGTTTCCTAGGTGTCTCCTTACGGGAGGAGTACCAGAACTTTAGAAGAATTCTAACATCATCCTAATACATAAGAAAGGAGGTGACAGGACTTGAAAAATTACAGGCCGATCAGCTTGCTCTCTGTAGTATACAAGTTATTTACAAAGCTAAATGCTAACAGAATTAAGGCAACATTAGAATTCAATCAACCAAAGGAACAAGCAAGATTTTGCACAGGCTACTCAACAATCGACCACATTCATACTATCAATCAGGTAACAGAGAAATGCTCAGAATGCACTTTACATAGCCTTCATAGATTACTATAATGCGTTTGACTCCGTATAAATATCAGTAATCATGCAGACACTGCGGAATCAGGGCGTCAAAGAAGTATATATAAACATCCTAGAAGAAATCTACAGAGGATCTGCAGGGTATCTACAGTTGACTGGCGGAACATGGGAGAGCGCTTTGTCCTGCAGTGGATGTAGTCAGGCTGATGATGATGATCCTTGGGGATATCATTTTCGGCCCCATGTTGTGAATGGTACTACATCAATCCTAATTATTTCAATTTATTTCTTCTAGTTTTCGTTGTAGTGAGCCGTTCAAGCAGCTTCACCGCGCTGGTCTCGTGGCTAAGGTGCTAGGCTGCTGACCCGCAGGTTCTGCGGTTGAATTGCGGCTGCGGTTGCTGCATTTTTGATGGAGGCAAAAATAATGTCGGTCCTTGTGCTAAGTTTTAGGTGCA
Organism: Rhipicephalus microplus; assembly: GCF_013339725.1. Taxonomy (NCBI): domain Eukaryota; kingdom Metazoa; phylum Arthropoda; class Arachnida; order Ixodida; family Ixodidae; genus Rhipicephalus; species Rhipicephalus microplus. The sequence goes on from NW_023613705.1 coordinate 47,243, forward strand.
TGTTGAAGAACCCCAGTTGGTAGACATTTCCGAGCATATGGCGGTTTTGGGGTTACACCCCACATACCGAACTACACTGTAAACCAAATTACACCCATATAGGTGTTTTATAGTGTCTATAACTCACACCCCAACACCCCACGAAATGGGTGTATCAAGCAGGGCTACACCTATATCGTGGGGCGGATTTCCGAATTTACACCCTATGGCACAAACATTTCTTAGGGTGCAAACACAAATGTACACCCAAGTGGCCTTAAGGAAGTGAGGGTGTAAAAGCGAATGTACCCAAGTAATCTTAAGGGCGTAAGGGTGTAATATTGCTATGACACCCTAACACCCTTAAAAAACAAAAGTAGTGTAGGGGTGTAATTGCTCAAACAGCAAAAAGGGTGTGGGGGTGTTCATGCTGAATAATGCCCCAACACCCATGCAAAAAATACCATAATTCGAAAGTTACCCCTTTCCAGTAAGTCCCTGTGGAAGCACGTGAAAGCTTACCCTTTAGCTAGACCTTTCATGTGCAGATGTCCTATTGTAGTGGCTCCTGCCACAGTGTGGTAATCCTGGCCTTAGCACTGCTTTTATGGTGCATATATGAAGCACGGCATATAACACGTAATCCTAGCTTAATGCAAAGGCATCACTCAAAATGAGCCGCCACACGTAACACAACGTTCACAAAGTCATGCCATTGTGCAAAACGAAATCAAGCTTTATTTTATTAGGCACAGAGAACATACAGGATTCAGAGACAAATTGTACCTTAATCAAAAGCCTTTTTCAATTGTGCAAAGCAGAATGCCATTTGCTACAAAAGAAGACCGGAAATCAGACGTCAATGGTACGGCATGCAGCTCTAACGACCAATGCATGCATATCAAAGTACAACAAAAGAGCCTTTATTTGCACTTAAAAATGAAGAACTAATTTTAACACGCTTCAATGCAGCACAAAAGCACAGTGCAGTGAAGCATACAAACAGCAGGAAGAGTAGTGTAATGCAGCATGCCTTATTTCTCTAATGTACTGAAATAATATATCAATGCACACTACAATTGCCACATTGGTACGCCACAGTTTGCATGTGTTGTGGCATGCCTTATGCATATTATGCAAAGCTAGTGGTATTCTAATGAAAGTAACGACAAAACAGTCTTAAAATGGCATTTTCATTTCACAATAACCCTTGTGTGTTCAGACATTCAGAATACTGGGGAAGTAATAATACAGGAGTGAAAACAATAGGCAAATTTAGAATAGCTTAACAGTGTCACTAGATACTAACCACGCAGAATAATTGATTTAAAGATGTAAAATATCAAGCGCATCACATAATATGTCCCCCTGAAAAATGCAACATCAAAGAACATAAAATGGGCACACAAAAGCAGGGTAAAAGAGTAACCACTTACAGCTAGCAGAGGTGGAGCAGCTAGCTATCATCTGGAGCAATATTTTGGAGCATCATATCTTGCTTTTCTAGGGAGAAAATCTAAATTTGGAGCAGGTTTCAGGAAAAACAAACACAGCATTTTTGAGCTTTAAATTTCAAATTTACAGCATTGATTGATACGTGCAGTTTAACGTACCCAAACCACCATATGGTTATGAGAAACGTTGTAGTGGAGGGCTCCGGAAATTTTAAACACCTCGGGTTCTTTAACGTGCACCCAAATCTGAGCACACGGGCCTACAGCGTTTCTGCCTCCATCGGAAGTGCAGACACCACAGCCATGATTCGATCCCACGACCTGGGGGTCAGCAGCCGAGTACCATAGCCCCTAGACCACCGCGGTGGGGCTCCAAATTTACAGTAGTACAACAAATTATACTGAATCACACACACAAAAAAGTATATGTAGAAATTATTTGACATATGCTAATTCATTCAAAATACACGAGAGTGCAGCTATTTCAACAAAAGCACTCTTGAACTGTCCCACAGTGCAAACAATGCTACCCTCCCTATATACGAATGCTCCTCGACACAAATCTCATCCTTCACTTGTACTAGCTGAGCACAGCGCCACCGCTTGTCTAAAAATGACGCTGCGTTTCTTGAGAATCGCAGCAGATTATTCCTGATATTGAGTGACTTGCTCTGCCTAGAGACTGCGCTAGAATCAATTTTTTCAAGTCAAGGTGAAGCATTTAGTGAAGGGACGTTCTAAAATACGGGTGTAAAACTCGCAGTAGCATTTGGTGAGCTTGTCTAACTGTTTGACAGGCGACCCAGAAATTCTAGATATTCGTAAAGGAGGAGCTCAAGGGGGTGGCGAAAAGAAAAAAAGTGGCATACGATTTTCTTTATCGTCGCTTAAGGCTGCGAAAACCTCATAAATCACTCTGAAAGACGGCCAGCACTTACACTAGTACTCGTTATTGAATGGCATCTGCATGGCAGAGTAATATAGAGACAAAAATATTTTGTGTCCTGTAAATCAAAAAGCACTTTTCCGCAGAGCGAAAGCGTATTCTGGCGAAAGCGACTTAAAAAGCATTATGGACGTCATAGAAAGGGGGGGGGGGGTAGAACTTTCTTTTAAACCGTTCTACTCTTTTCTTTTGCTGTGAGGCTAGAATATAGTCAATTAAAAGTTATAATTACGGTTGGCACATCTGTATTAGATTGAATGATGATGACCCCCCCTCGATGGTTTAGTCGCCAAAGTACTCAGCTGCATTTTTCATGCAGGCGAAAATGCTGTAGGCCCATTTCCTTAGATTTGGGTGCACAAGAACCCCAGGCGGCCGAAATTTCTGGAGCCCTCCCCTGAAGGGTCTCATAATCAAATGGTGGCTTTAGGACATTAAACTGCATACATCAATCAATTGGATGGTGATGCGCAAACTTAAGTTGAATGATGGATTTTATGTTTCTTGATAAAATTAACAATTCTGAGAAATAATTGAGGCTGGTTGGGCATTTCATAATGGTTTTGTGCAAAATTAGGAAATTGTATCCAATTGACACAATTGGCACGGCTTGCTGTTCTCTTGAACATGCAAATATGAATACGAAAATCATGTAATATTTTG
>NW_023613706.1:0-44428 GCF_013339725.1 Rhipicephalus microplus
GCATTATGGCACCTGTCAGCTGTTTCGAAAGCCTGGTTGGGCAAATGAAAAGATTATCTTACACACGTGGCTCCACAGTGTCCCGCAGGAACAGCAGTTGAGGGAAGTTCTCCCATGAGCTGACTGGCTCCCCAGCAGTCGTCCCACACTTTTTTTTTATTCGCGCAACTTCTTGAAAAACGTGTCTCTTTGATTGCGCCATCGCTTGGAAATGGCTGCTGTGTCACCTGCAAACATAAAAGAGTACGCGAGGCAGCGGATAGCAACTGATAACATAGCATTGTCTCTTAGGTTAGTTTGTGCTTCAAGAGTACCTCTAAAGTATATTTTATTTTGCAAGCACCTTTGGAGTTATGAAAGGTTGCTAGTGCAATTTAGGTGCGTGTAACTGCGTACTACAAATAAATTATTGCAGCATAAATGCGAGAACGCTTTCTATACGGCAATTAATAAGCAAGTGTCGTGTGCAATAACATAAACAGATCAATCATTTCACATTTTGTACCGAAAGAGGTTTTTAGAGCGAATTTACCGGGCAAGCACTTTTATAAACAGATTTCCCTTTAGGCGTGAATATTGGTGCAGTATTTTAAAATGCATCAAACCTACAATGAATAACTTCAAGACACGGAGCATTAAATTTCAAAAAAGAAAATGAAGCAATGTGGTATTTTGTGTGAGTTTCAGTGATTAGTCACACCTATACTGTAATAGAATATTTCATTATTCTGCTGTGAGTTGTTTTATTTTGGCATAAAAACAATCAAGTCGTAGGTTTCAACTGTCTGTGGAATTTGTTTATGGTTACCTTCGTTTCGAAAAAAAAAACGATATTATTTTTGGAACGCTGCCACGTCTAACGACCGATCTAACATTGTGTTTTCACCAAAGCGATAGGCTGCAGTCCTACGCAGCACACACAGGTTAAGGACACATGTACTGACAATTCAGAAGGTTCAATTCGTCTAATGAGCCATGCATGTTGTACTCTTTTGGCCACATGTTGATTAAGAACGGTAAAAGCACACTGCAAACGAAGACGCCATGAAGGCTTACACACGCACACACAACGTTACCGTTATTGAACATAAATTAACGTGCCCAGTTGTCCTCTTGGTGAGCCACAAGTCAACAACTGGCATAAACAACTGGTAACGGAGCCGCCGCCGCAGATGGGGATATAAATAAAAATGTTCTTCTGAGGGTGATGAAAAAACACGCAATGGGTGGGCGCAGAAATGCTTAGATGCGTTTCATCTTATTGCGCAGGTATTTATAAAACGCTCTCGTTCAGATACACATTCAAATACCAGCTGAGAATTTGCTTCGCCGCGGCCGCTATTCTCATCGGTCTGCGCAACACACGGGAATTGAAAAATTATCTAGGCAGCATTCCACCGCTATGGTATATCAATATTAAAATTGTAAATACACGCGGCAGTCGTAAACAAACTCGCAGACAAGAACGTACGGCGCCAGCAGTAGATGTTACGTTTTTTGGGGAGTATTAAGACGATCGAAACCAGGGACTGCTTCGAACGAATACGGTTTATTAGAAGAAGTGAAGTAGCACGCACTCACTCCAGGCAGCAGTCTTCTTTCTTCTTCTTCCAGCGTTTGATGATGATATTTTATAGGCTCCCGCTCGCCTAAGTTGAAATGTGATAAGCTCTCGCAGCCTATTTGAAACAACCTCCCATAGGGTATGTGTGGTTCACCGATCTTCTTAGAAGATCTTTTTTGTCTATGCGAAGGAGACAAGCTCTTGTTATTCCGTCTCGCCCAGGGTAGAGTTTTTCAATCCGGCACATTTTCCAAAATGTTCTTGGAGCCTTGTCTTCAACCAACACGATGTCACCCTGTGAGAGTGGTTTTGCTTGCCGCGTCTTGGCTTTGACCGTAGCTCCTATTTCCTTGATGTATTCTCGATGCCATCTTTTCCACCAAGCGCGCACGAGTTCGCAACTGCTTCACCACGCGTCTTCAATGTCACCGTTGTACAGTCTTGTTTGTCCGTCTTGAAGCTGTCGCCGTCCACTTATGATATCTGCCGGCTTTAGTGGCATTGGCTCGTCAGGTTCTCCATATACGTAAGTCAATGGTCGATTGTTGAGTGTTCCTTCAACTTGTGCTACAATTGTGCGTAGCTTCTCTACTGAAGCTGTGCCTTTCGATATTATTTTTCGCATCGACGTCTTCAAGCTTCTTATGAGGTGCTCGTAAAATCCTCCCCACCATGGCGCGCACTCGGCTATCGTTTTCCACTGAATTAATTGGCCACTGCAGTAATTCTTTAAGACCTCGTTTTTGATTGTTTCGAGAAATCTGTTGATTTCCTTTCCTGCTTTTATAAATGTTTTCGCGTTGTTCGAGTAGATTACTGCTGACATTGTCCCTCGAGCTGTAAATCATCGGAATGCTTGTAGAAAACTTGAAATTGACAAATCGTTGGTAACCTCCAAGTGTACTCCTCTCGTTACCGCGCATATGAATATCAATACATATTGCATCACAATCTGGTACTTGTTCTTTGCGTACAGAGGTCCTGTGAAGTCAAGTCCCGTAACTTTGAATGGCTCTGCTTCTGTGACTGTCTGCCGGAAGTGGAGGCATGTCTAGAGTCGACGGTCTGGAGTCATGCCTCTTGCAGACGAGACATCTGTTCAGAACTCTTTTCACTGCTTGTCTACCCTGCAATATCCAGAACTTAGTTCAAAGTTGCGCTAGCGTAACTTGAACTCCTCCGTGTAATACCATTTTATGCACGTGATGTATTAGCAGTTCCGTGAAATGCTCATTTTTTGGAATTACTATAACGTGCTTGTAGAATTCTTGGCTGCACTGCAATCGTCCCTTCTGTATGATGATTCCATCGTCATCAAGGTAGACTTCGTGTTTATTAATTTCAAATGATTGAGTGTTTGAAAAGGCCTAACGCTTTGTTTGTCTCAGTGATACTTGGGTCAGTCTCAACCAGTGTTTTTCTGCATTTGTTACCTGCTTTTTCTGTCAACGGCCCTTCGTGATTTTCCTTTCTTGTCTTGTCTATGAATCTGAACACCCATGCTGTCACTCTTATAAGCCGTCCGTATGATGAATACCTTTCGATTTCCAAAATCGGCTCAAATTCGGCTGTTTCCATGCATTGGTGACATTGTGTTTTATGCTCGTCTTCCACGTCTGTATTTGTGCCAATTATGCTTAATAAGTTCTTTTCCAGCGATATTATTCATTCGGGACCGTTCCACTATAACTTTGACGTTATCAATGCCTTTGCGCTTATTCCTCGTGTAAGTAGGTCAGCAGGGTCGTCGTCACTTTGAACGAATGACCAGCTTGCTTGAAGTGTTTTTTCTCTTTCTGCGATTCTGTCGGCAACAAACGAATCTCTTTTGCTTGATCCTGTTGATCCAGTGAAGCACAATCATCGAGTCCGTTCAGCAGTGTATTTCCTGAAATCTTTCGTTGAAGTGACCTTTGATGTAGTCGCATATTCTTGATGCTACCACCGCTGCCACCAGTTCAAGTCGCGCAAATGTCAGCTTTTTAATTGGAGCTGCGTGGCTTTTTGCTGTTACCAGCCTTGATTCTTTGCTTCCATCGTGGTATACTGCTATCAAGTATACTGCCGCTCCGTATGCTAATGGGCTCGCGTTGGCAAATACATGCAGCTTGTATGCTTGTACTGGTTGATTCTTGCTTGCGTAGCATCGGGGGATTTCGATAACTTGAAAGTCCTTCGCTTCAGACATATGGTTCTTCCATTTGTCGCATTCATCTTTAGGAAGCTGGTCGTCCCACGTGACGTTCGTTTTCCACAGTCTCTGCAGTCCTATTTTCGCGCGTACTGTGAATGGCGACAACAAACCGAGCGGGTTAAATATCTTCGCTGTGGTTTGTAACACGGCCCTTTTTGTCAAGTACGTTATATCTGTTAATAAATTCCACTTTTCCTTAGGGAAGCAAATAATGTCTTTTGAGTGTTTCTATATTCAGCCCAGAAGCATTGTAAATCCTCTAGATTGAATATCCATGTGAGAATTGTCCCTTTCGCTTTCATCTATTATTTTGTTTATTCGCTATTCATTGGATGACTATTTTCTCAAATTCATCGCTGCCTCTCTGAGCACTTGCTTTGCCTCTTTGTACAACTTAACAGCTTCATCAAGCGTTGCTGCTCCCAGAATGACATCATTCACGTAGACCGCTTTCTGCAGTGTCCTTGTCGTATCAGGAAACCGGTCTTCCACTTGTTTCAAATGGAGTTTAATTGTAACTGCCAGTATAAACGTGCTTGGTGTTGTTCCGAACGTTACTCTTGTCATGCGCCATATTTACACTTCATTAATTAACCTTCCTTCAGCGTTATGCTTCCACCAAAGAAATCTCATTGCATCTCTATCCTCTTCGTGTATAGAGATTCGTAGAAACGCATTTTCAACATCTGCTACCTTTTCTTTTCTTTTCGGAAACCTTTTCTTTTCGGAAATTAATGAGCAGCGATAGCATGTCCTCATTCAAATGGGGTCCTGCCTCTAGGTTCTCGTTTAAAGGCATGCCCTTTCGAGAATGTGATGATGATGATGATGATGATGATGATGATGATGATGATAATGATGATGATCTGTGGCGCTTTATGGCGCAAGGGCCAATCGATGGCCAAAGAGTGCCATTTCAATGAGTATAGAGATGTGGACAATGATATGTTGCGTGGCTGTATAGAAGCCTTGAAGTTCCTCTCAAGAATGCGGGTAAAGACATAAGTACTAAAAACATGACATTGACGTGATATGCATAGTAAAAATGGTGACAAAAGTTTTGATAATAGAAACGTGTAAAAATATTTGGCACTAGCACAAGTGCCTCATCAGTGCCCTTGTAGCCAAGGGCTGCGAGGCAAGTGCTTTCTTGTGTAGCCACCGCAGCAAAAACCTCTCTGCAGAGGTCGTGCTACGGAATGCCCGGGTATATGATATGAAAACTATGAATTTCTTTTAAAAACGCTAACAATGATTTATGACTAAAAGCGGTTCCCTACCGACGAACATTGCAGGGTGTAAAGGTATATGTTGTCGGTAGGGTAATGAAAAATGTTGTTTTCTTAGAGTTTCTAACTCTTTGCACAGGATTAAATGTGTAACCGGTAATGCTTCACCACATCTGTCCCACAATGGTGGATCGCTACCGGACAAAAGATATGTGTGTGTTGTGTATGTGTGTCCTATCCTGAGCCTTGTTAGTGTTACCTCTCTTACACGTGATTTTGATATTGGTGGCCAATGGCCAAGGTGTGGCTTGATAACTTGTAGCTTGTTTTGTGTGTGTGTGTATCCCACTTGCTCTGCCAGTAGTTCCTGAGCTTTCGTTCGAGAGACGGCTTAAGATCAAGGGGCGGGATCGTTATGGGTGTAGTGGAACTGATTTCGTGGACGGATGCAGCAAGCTGATCCGCCATCATTGGACCTCACAATGCCCTGGCACCCAGCATACTACAAGATGTTGTTTGAGTGTGTAGAGCGTGCCTAAAATAGAGTAAAGTGAGACAAGGACAGGGTTTTTTTGTTTTTTAAGATTGTGCAGAGCCGTAACCACACTGAGGGAGTCCGTATAAATTACTGCTTTTTGTATTTGTGATTGCGTGATGTGTTTAACCACCACAAGTATCGCGTAAGCTTCCGCTGAGAAGATACTTGTGCCTGGATGTAGAGGGCCAGCATCCGAAAAGGATGGGCCGACAGCAGCGTAGGACACAGAGAAGTTAGACTTGGAGGCATCTGCAAAGAACACAGGACGTATGTATTTGTGTTGAAGTTCCAGGAAGTAGTTTCGGATGTGGGCAATAGGTGCATGTTTTGTAACTTCTAGGAAAGACACATCGCAGTCTATAATCTGCCACTGCCACGGTGGCGGGTATACTGCAGGAGCCATTAAACTGCGTTCAAGTGACACTCCAGCTTCCTCAGCCTGCCCTTCAGGCGAACTGAGAAGGGCTGCCTCATCGAAGGCCTGTTTTGAAACTGAATAGAGCTCGACTAATCATTAATAGTGGAGTATGAGGGGTGCTTCTTGTCTGCTTTCACCTCAAGAAAATATGCAAAGGACATGTAAGTTCTTTGTAGATGAAGCGACCATTCATTTGACTCAACGTAAAGGCTTTCTACAGGGCTGGTGCGAAAAGCACCCGTACAAAGGCGGATGCCACAATGGTGCACGGGATCCAGCATCTTCAAAGCACTTTCAGTCGCAGACTGATAAACAACGGCCCCATAATCTAAGCGTGTGCAAATGAGGCTCCTATACAAATTCATGAGACATTGCCTGTCACTACCCCACGTAGTACGTGACAACACTTTCAGAACACTCATGGCTTTTATAGAATTTGTTTTTAAATACTTAATTTGCGGTATGAAGGTCAGCTTGTGGTTCAAAATTAGGCTTAATAATTTATGCTCGACATTACTAGACAGACGTTGACCATTCAATGGAATGTCAGGTTCTGAGTGCATACCTTTCTTTCGGGAGAACAAGACACATGTGCTTTTTTGTGGGTTCTGTAGGAATCCATTTTCTTGTGCTTATTCAGAGACCTTGTTGAAAGCTAGCTGAACCTGCCGTTCACGCATTGTCAGGTTGCATGACTTAAAGCCAAGCTGGACGTCATTGACATATGTACAATAGAAATATTGCGGGGGATGGACAGGTGCAAGGAATTCATTTTGACAATAAAAAGTGTACAACTAGGTACACCGCCTTGCGGCACTCCCGTTTCCTGAACAAATGTTTGGGAGAGAGCACTTCCCACACGCACACGGAATGTCCGATTGGACGGGCAACTCTCGATTATGGAAAGCATTCTACCACGCACACCCAGGTGAGACAAGTCTCTTAATATGCCAAAATGGCATGTTGTGTCGTAAGCCTTCGCGATATCGAGAAACACAAAAAGAAAGTATTGTTTGGGGACGAAAGCGTCTCGGATCTGTGCCTCGATACGCACCAGATGGTCGGTGGTGGATCTACCCTCTCGAAACCCACATTGGTATTGGTCAAGCAGATTGTGTGTTTCAAGGAAATATAAAAGTCTGCAGTTTATCATTTTTTCAAAAAATTACAAAGGCAGCTGGTTAGTGCAATTGGCCTATTACTTGAAACTTGGTCTTTGCCATGTTTCAAAATAGGGATAACAATGGCCTCTTTCCAGGAAGTAGATATGGTGCCAGAAAGCCAGATATCATTGTATAGGGAGAGTAAAGTTTTTCACGTTCCAAGTGGCAGGTTTTTCAACATTTCATACATGACATGGTCGTGGCCTGGGGCAGAAATACTGCAGGAGTTTAGTGACGTTTGTAGCTCAGCTAAGTTGAAAGGTTGGTTGTATGCCTCGTATTTTGTACACTTGTATTCCAGTTTCTGCTTTTCTATTTTTGCTTTATATCTTTGAAAAGCTTCAGTATAGGGTGACGAGCTAGACACCTGCTCGAAGTGTGCACCGAGGGAGTTCGCCTGATCTTCCAGGTTGTCACCTCGTGTGTTTACGAGTGGGAGTGAATGCACTTGTCTTCCTGCTACTCTACCAACCATGTTCCAGACTTTAGCCTCTTGGGTATATGAATCAATCCCCGATAAAAACTTGTGCCAGCTTTGTCTTCTGGCCTGCCGACGCGTTCTGCTTGCATGAGACTTCATTTTCTTAAAAGTGGCAAGATTTTCGGCTGTTGGTGAGTTCCGAAGCAACCTCCATGCTTTGTTTTGCTGCCTGCGTGCATTTCGGCACTCTGAGTTCCACCATGGCACACGTCGTTTTCCAGGGTGTCCATTCATTTGTGGTATGCTTTTTGTTGCTGCATCAATCAGAGACGCTGTAAAGTATTCGACAGCCTGTTCAATGCTTATATTGTATATGTCCGCCAGTAAATGAGTAACGGTATAGAACTGTTCCCAGTTGGCTTTGCTTAATAGCCATATTGGAACATGGGGTGGGCATTCAGTTGATGTAGGTGTGCTCAAAACTACGGGAAAATGGTCACTTTCGTAGGGATTAGTGATGACTTTCCAGTGAAGTAAAGGCACAAGCGATGGAGATACTATGCTCAGGTCTATTGAGGAATAGGTATTGTTAGCGAGGTTATAATAGGTTGGTTCTTTTCGATTCAGAAGACACGCGCTTGAAGAGAGAAGAAACTGTTCAATCAGTCGACCTTGGGCGTCGCAACGAGAGTCGCCCCATATCCTGTTATGTGCATTAAAGTCCCCTAGAACAAGATAGGTTTTGGGAAGTTCATCTATCAAGGACTGGAATTCATGTTTGTGTAGTTGAAAATCTGGAGGTGTGTATATAGAACAAATGGTGACGAGTTTGTTTAGAAGCACCACTCGAACAGCCACTGCCTCAAGAGACGTTTGGAGTTTCAAGTGTTTACATGCTAAACCTTGCTTAACTAAAATCGCTACACCTCCAGATGATGCCTCGGCATCATCACGGTCCTTTCGGAAAATAATGTAACTGCGTAGAAAGTTGGTGTGTTTAGATTTCAAGTGTGTTTCCTGTACACACAGCATTTTTGGTGAGTGAATATGTAGAAGTTCTTGGACATCGTCTAGGTTTGTGAGAAGGCCTCTGAGATTCCATGGTACAATCTGTGTTTCCATATTTGATGGAAAGTGGTGCTGTGTGTTCGGAAATGAAGTGGCTGTTCAAGTGGGAAGTTGTAACTTAAGTAGCAGGGCCGTCGTCGGGCCCTGTTATTGGTTTATGGGTTCTTTTAGCGCGCTCTAGGGAGCCACGCCGCATTTCCGGCACCTGAGGTACCGTGTTTGTGTCCATTGCCTCACGTGAAGCACTGGACGCCCACGTACGGGAGCTGCTGTTGCGTATTTGCGACCTCGCCTGGTGAGACGTGGTCGGTCGACTTGACGACCCTGGAGTCGCCTGAGCATGGCAGAGCTTGGTAGGTGGAGCAGGCTTGGCTGCTTCCACCATTGGGGCAGCCACCACACCCGATGGCTCACTTTGAGTGGGCTTAGGTAGTGGCGGAGGGTGATGCGACGCTGCCCCCTGACGCGCCACATCAGCGTAAGTTGTGCCGTCAAAAGCCGAACACCTTTGGCGTGCTTCCTTGAAGGAGATATTTTCGCAAATCTTCAGTACAATAATGTCTTTTTCTTTTTTTCACTGTGGATAAGAACGTGAATATGACGCGTGGTCTCTGTCACAGTTTCCACAACGTAAAGTTTCATTACAGTTGTCAGAGATGTGGCCTTGAGCACCGAGTTTGGCACAAGCAGGCCGACCACGACAGCTCTGAGAGCCATGGCCGAACCTTTGACACTGGTAACATCGGCGGGGGTTTGGTATGTAGGGTCTGATCGGTGTCTTTGTATAGCCAGTTTCTATTGTTTGTGGGAGTTCACTGGTGGCAAAGGTCAGTACCAAGTGTTTCGTGGGGGTTTCTTGATTGTTCCTTCGGATGACGATTCGCTTCACATTGGTCACACTTTGTTCTTTCCAGCCCTTGAGGAGTTCAGCCTCCTTCAGGACAAGGAGGTCTGTGTCAGTAACAACTCCACGTGCAGAGTTTTTGGATCGATGAGGTGTTACGCGGATGGGAATGTCGCCGAGTGTTACAAGGTTCTTTAGTTTGTCAAATTGTGTTTTGTCACGGAGTTCTAAAAGAAGGTCGCCACTACTCATTTTTGTAACTTTATAGCCATCACCTAATGTGGCTGTCAGGGACCGCGATACTATGAATGAGGACACTGTTCTGGCTGTTTTGTTGGGCTTCTCACTGTGTACAACAGGATAACGAGGGAATACTTCTTTGGGTCGGCTGAAAAAGGAAAATTCTTCGGTGCGTACGCGCTTTGAAGCGGCACGATCATTGAGGAGTGGAAAGCTTTTATGCATGATAGAGGAATGTAATTCAGTAACGATGGCGGCCACCCACCACGGAGCCCAACGAGGGGACGCTGCAAGATTCATGAAACGCGAAACATGCAGACGCCAGCCGTAAACCACTACGATAACCTAATGCGCGTAGGCGAGTTTGGCTAGTTGCACAAGGTTAACCCAAGCCACCCATGAAATTGGAAAAGTAACAGAAGAAATTAGAAGACAGGATAGATTTAAAGAGGAATAAAGACGAAGGTGTGGGGGAGAGAGAGATAGGAAAAGGCGACTGCTGATTTCCCCTGGGTGGGTCAGCCCAGGGGTGCCGTCTACGTGAAGCCGGGGCCAAAGTGGCGTGTTGCATCTGCCGGGGGACCTTAAAGGTCCAATCACCCGGCGTCGGCTCAACCCCCAGGATCCCGTTTTCCCCGGGCACGGCAGAGCCACGCACGGCTAGGCATGTGAGGGAGTTGTAACTCCCCCGTTAGCTCGGGTCCATGGTGTCGCTACACACCAAACGCCTGCTTTCACAGGCGCCCCTACGGGGTTCGAAAATGTGATGAAGCGTCAAACACTACACGAACCTTTGTTGTGGCTCGGTTCTCTCTAACGATCGCATGATGTGGCATGTAGTAGCAAAGTGCATTTGGCTGTTCTGTGTGATCTTCGACCTCCTCTGCGACTCCTTATGCCATGTACTCTGACATAGCTTGTTGTAGCGATACAACATGTCTTCATTTTCCTGCAGCCTTTTAGTCAGTTGCTGTAGTCTTTTTATTGCATTTTCCTTGTTGCTTTCCAAGTTTACGTCCCGTTTCCATGGCAAGCTGACTTGATAGCGACCGTTTTGTTGTACAATCGTGCGCTAGAATTCTTCGACCACTTCATTTCCGGTGTTATCCAAACTATTTCTTCTGATCCTCAATGACTCCAGGCTCCAGAACTTCTGTAGTTCTTGCTGGAGTTCTGGCTCCGCAGCTTCGACCTTCAGAACCATGACTGCTTGATTATGTGTTAATTTTGTCTTGCTTTGCTCTGACGGCCCTTGCAGTACCCATCCCAGTATAGTTTGTACTGCCATCAGTCTGTCCTCGATTCTTTGAGTTCTACCAGTTAAGAATTCCGAATAATAGTCTGAGCCGATTAGTAGTTCTACAGAATCTGTTGCAGTCGTCTCGGTCCTGTGACCAGCCACTTGCATTTTTAGCTGTTTCATTTTCTTGCTGAGATTGTTAGTTGGAGTGGGTATATAACTGTGCGAGATAACGTCGACTTGTAACGCTTCAATCACTGTTGTCGTGCTTTTTTCTCGTGATCCTACAGCCACTTGCACCACGTTCATTAGTTTGACCTTTTCGTCTCCTCCAAATGAACCAATCGTCAGCCTTTCCTGTCGCAACACCTTCGCACCTATTTTTTTCGCTAATCCCGCTTCAATAAATGAACGTTGACTCCCACTGTCTAATAACAAACGGCAATTTCGGTAACATGTTTCTCCTCCTGCGCATGCTACAGCTGTCTGCAAAAGCACAGTCTTATGCTTGATATATTCGGTTGCGTGTACTGTAGACGTCGTCGCTTCGGCTTGCGCTGTTGATACTAGCTCTGCCCTTGTTTTGTGCATCACCGTTCTACACACTGACGTGGCATGTCGTCCCTTGCATTGCTTGCATTTTACTTGGGCCTTGTAAATGCGTGCAGTGTGATTTGGTTGCGTGCATCTGACGCATGCTCTATTTTCGGTAAGCATAGCTTTCTTTTCATCCATTGAAATGCTCCTACGACATTTTTTGGTTGCCTGGGTTTTCTACTTGCAGAATAAGCATATTCTGTCCGCTGAGCTATAGAAGCTTGAAGTTGTGCGCATCTGTCCGCGGTTCTCTCCTGGTTTTGCAGTTATCCTCTCTTGTTCACGTTGTGTTTCTTCACGAAAAGCCGCTTGCGCTCTTAAGAATAAATTAAGCCTGTCCAGCTCTTCCTCGCACGCTTTTCCCGTTGCGTTGTATTGCTCGCCGTTTTCTGAAGCTGAGCTGTTTCTCATAGCCTCTTTTGACTTGAACTGCACTGATAATTCTGGTGGAATTGCTCTTTTCAATACCGGTAACAACATCGGCGCATAGCTCTCGGTTTCCACTTTTAGGGATTTGAGTTCCACTATGTTAACTCGCACTCTCTGTACTAGCCTATTTAAGTCATCAGTATCTTGAACAGACCTCACTCTCTCCAAACTCAATAGGTCATTCATGTGCATTTAAATGGAATGTTCTCGATTGCCGAACGTTTTTTGCAGTATTTCGATTGCGTCATCATAATTTTCCTCTGCCGAGTACTGAAGTCCTTCAATAGCAGCCGCCGTTTTTTCACTTAGTGATGCTAATAAGTTATTGAACTTTGTCCCTTGCTGATGTTCGGTTTCAGGTGAACTGCCGACTCGTACTGAGACCAAAAGCGGTTCCACTTCAAAGCTTTTCCCCCAAATTTAATCATTTCAAGCTTTCGTAGCCTAACTAGTTCCGTTGCTTCTCGTCCTGAGGGCGTCATCTGCCTTGTCCTATCGATTGAATCCGATTTTAAGGCTGTCGAAGTCTGAATTCTATTACAGATAAGGTCGTCGTTAATTTCATGTCGTACTCTAGCACGCTTTTGAATTCAGTTTCGGCATAGTCTTCTGTTAGAAACTTTTCTATTTGCTCGTTCGCGCTCTCGAAACTGTCGCTTAGTGCTTTAATCTGCGCCTGCGTTGTAAGCAGCTGCTCCCGCTTAGCTCCATCCTTAATTTGCTGCTCGGCTGCGTTGATCAATCGCGTGATCTGGGAGCGAAGCGCTTTCCTTTTCTTCGTTATCACTTCCTTGCTCATATTGAGGTGGTTAACAATGACTCCTTCCTTGTCAATCGTTCGTTCTGATGCTCATACTGTCCACCATGGTCTCGTCGCTCAATCCAGGTCGATCCTCTGCTCCTCCGCCGTTTTCTTCTCCGCTGCTCCGTGGCACGTTGACCTTTTTTGCCGGCGAGGAGGTAGTATCCTGGTTCACGGCACCATTATTAAGACGATTGAGACCAGAGACTGCTTCGAACGAATACGCTTTATTAGAAGAAGTGAAGTAGCACGCGCTCGCTCCAGGCAGCAGTCTTCTTTCTTCTTCTTCCACCGTTTGATGATAATATTTTATAGGAGGGAGGGGAGGGGGGCGGCAAAGTTCGTAAATGCACGTCTTGTTTGTCAGCGAAATACTATTGACATTGTAGCAACTCGTAGTGGGCGGTACAATCACACCTAGAAATGCTGATATGGTACTCACCCTGTGTCCCAGCTAGGCCTATAGGCTCGTCGCGACGGCAATCCACGCAGCGGTTCCCGCATCAATGTTCTTGTAGGCTGCCAGCCGCTGGCCCAGAGTACTCGCTGCCTATGAACTAGCGATATTAGTAGTTAATTTTGCACCACAGCTTGACTCATGGCGAAAAAATATACGTGCACACAGTTGAAATGAAGTTGACGAAATGGCGTCCATGGAGCCTGTACTGGCGAGATGGACTGGGACGTTGACGTCATATGATGCAGCGCTGCCATTGGCTGCAGCCTCCACGCCAGCGCGGTTGCCGTGCAGCTACATATACCAAGTTGGATGCATGCGCGGCGAGCGAATCGTCGCAGCATGCAGTCGGACGCCTGTCGGATGTGGCTGTTGGCGCGAACAGCCGTACGGCAAATCGCATCCGAATGAGCACCTTGTGTCTCCCGCTTTAGTCAAGAAAGCAGTAAAGTGCTGTACGGCTGCATCTATGCTATAACGTTATATGCCCGTTTTGACGTAGTTATTTCATAGAACTGGTCCCAATCGGCTTTTTATGAGCCATTCGTTGGAGAGTGATGTACTCAGAACTATCGGAAAGTGCTCACTTTAGTTAGGATTATTGATGAGTTTCCACAGAAATAGGGGTAAAGGTGACGGAGAGCTAATGCTAAGGTCTGTCAAATAGTAGGCATTGTTAGCGATAGTACGATATGGTGGCCTTTTCTGATTCATGGGACACGCGTCAGAAGAGAGAAAGAACTGTTCAATCAGGCGATAACATGCATCGCAGCGGGAGTCAACCTCTCGATGAATCAGTGCGTTGAAGTCCCCAAGGAGAACATACGGTTCTGGAAGTTCATCAATGACTGACTGCAATTCTTGTTTATTGAGTTGGTAGTGCAGGTGTATTGTAGAGAAAATTGTGATTTGTTTGTTCAGGATAACGGCTTAAACGCCAGCGGCTTCAAAAGACGTCTGAAGAGGTAAATGTGTTGAAGGCCGTTTCTTGGTAGCAACACCACAGTATAACGAAAGAACATCATTGCGGTCCTTCCAAATGTAGCATAATGGCGCAGAAAGTTTATTTATTTTGGCTTTAAATGCGTTGCTTGTACACATTGGTCCCTTGGTGTATGTTTGTGTAAAAGTTCCTGGATATCGTCCAGGTTTCTCAGCAGTCCTCTGACGTTCCACTGTAGTATTTGTGTTTGTATTTCAAGATTGTTCGGTGCTGTGTGTATGAAGATGTTGCCTTAAATTACAGGGCCGTTTGGGGGCCCTGTAATGCAGGGTTTCTCTTTTTTGGCGCGCTACAAAAAGATGAGCCTGTGCTTCGGCGTCTGAGGCACCGGGGGAGTGTGGCTTGTATCCATAACTTCTTTTGAAGTAACGGATGGTGCCTGCTCTGCAAGCAAGTTTACGGCTATTTCGGACCCAACTGCTGCTTCCCTGGGTCTGGGAAGTCCACTGACCCTGGTTGGTGGAGGGTCGAGCAACACATTCTGCTCCAGCCGGGGGCACTGGTAACGCGACCGTAGGCACTCTGAGTGTGACGCCTCGGCGCGCCAGGCCGAGGCGTCACACTCAGAGTGCCTACGGTCGTGACAGGCCGTGACAGCGCCTCGGCGCGCCAGGCCGGCGAAAAATGGATCAGGCTGGTTATGTAGGGATAATCGTTTTCACGCCTCTTGGAAAGACATGTTCAAATTGAATTCGAGATCTATGTTCTGTTTCCATTTTTTTCATAGGAGGGGCATGATCTCAAATAAGCCGGGTGATCCCTTCGCAGTTAGCGCAATGGGCTCTTGAGGCGCAGGAGTCATATGTGTGGTGCTTGGATGCACACTTTGCGCAACAAGCGTGCCCTCTTCAGGTTTGTGATCCATGTGCAGAGCACTGCGTGACATTTCAAACATCGACGAGGACTGGGTATGTGAGGTCTAAAACGAAGCTTCAGTAACCGGTTTCGATAGATTTTCGTAGGTTGCAAGTTTCAAAGGTTATCATGATGTGCTTTGTTGAAATCTGCTTTTTGTGTCTCCTAATTGTAATACTTCGTATTTTAACTACGTTCTGCTCCTGCCAGCCTTCCACTAGTTTACTTTCAGATAGTTCGAGGAGGTCATCGTCCAAGACGACACCGCGCACAGTGTTCATCGACCTGGGTGGGCGCTCTAATATTGGGATATCGCCAAATGATGCTAACCTGTCTCAATTAGATACTAATATAGTAATTGTAACGAATGAATCTATGAGTGGCGAGAAGGCAGGTGTGGGTATTTTTTCTCTCATTATTCTGGTAATTTTTTTACGCCTGCCAGATTATACATTATTATTTGAGGCGGAATCAATGGCCGTTATACTAGCTATTCGTAAACATCCTGCGACTCATTCGACAGCTGTGATAGTGTCTGACTCGTATTCCGTGTGTTCATTTTCATCATCGTCGTCGACATCAGCAGTAATAGAAACTTTTAAATCATTAATCCCAGCAAACATTCGTCTATTGCGAATGATATGGGTGCCAGGCCATCGTAGTATATTTATAAACGAGATGGCTGACACACTTGCGCGAACATCTCTTGATCTTCCGATTGTGCCAATCATGCCTCCTACAGCTTATGTAACAGCAGCTAGATTTAGAAAACTTTCCCTTCTTGAAGACTCATCAAAAATAATGATACCGAATCCAGATTTCTCGCACCTGCACTTCACATGGAATTATAAATGGTGTCCCATGCGTAAATTGGAAGTCTTGATAACAAAATTACGTTGCCGTGTACCACCTCCTAATTTCTACTTAAACAGGTCTGGTCTGGTGCCATCCCCTCTGGGCTCAAGCTGTAACGAACCTGAACATATCGACCATTTTCTTATCACATGTCACCATTTCAAAAATCAAAGAAAAAACTGCTGCAAAATTCTATTCAGAAAACTAGGAATATCACTCAATACTCCCAATATTTTGTCTTTTGAGGCCACTTCATTGGGACACAGCGACAGGAACATCTGCGGGGCTCTCTGCAAATTCATATATAACGCTTGAACATTACCTTGCTGAGTCAGCGATCAGCTCTCGAATTTTCCTAACCACACTACCACTTATTATTTAGCTGATACACTGCAATGATTCAACTTTCAGGAGAATTTCATATAACGATTAACCTCAGATATTCAACAAACTCTATTATTTCTTTCCCCCCCTTTTTTTCTTTTTTTTACATTGCGCCAAAATAGTTTCACAGTCAAAACACAGTAATTATATTCCCCTAGTCTAGAAAACCTAAAGGTATTGACTTGAATTAACCACCGGCTTCTTGGCCAATCCCCCTTAGTGTGTGAGAGCCACAAAAGAAAGGAACAAGCAAGCAAGCGCAAGCAAAATGCTACCGTCGATTTTCCACTGGGTGGGTGAGACCAGCGGTGCCGTCTACGTGAAGCTGGGGTCAAAGGGGTGTGTTGCTTGTGCCGAGGGGTTTAAGGGTCCAGTCACCCGGATTTTCAGCCCCCAGGATCCCCTCTGCACCAGACATGGCTCAGCCACAAACAGCAAGGTGTAAAGAAAATCGACCCCCCCCCCCCCCCCCGCCAATAGCTCGGCTCCGTAGTGACGCCATTCATCAAACGCCTGCTTGAGCAGACGCCCCAGCGGGGCAGAATGCGATGCCAAACCTTTATTTATACATGCACAGAGCGGGCCTGGTGATCTCTCCTTCTTCCTTATTTAGCAGCAAGGCAGAAACTACAGAACACATTTTGTTGAGCAGAAAACATTTTTGCTCACACAGATAATGATCTACAAAAACTATATTGCGGCAATGTGGTCTACCATTTATTTTGACCCCTTTCTTATTGTTTGGGGTCTCTGCGCTTAGAGACTCGGAAGCGAATATATTCAATGCTTGGAGATGTTTATATCCGAATCAAATACATTTTACTAGCAAAATCAAGTGCTAATTATTCCTTATTAACTCTTCCTAATTAAACGAATTTTGGCCTTTGGGAGGTTACGCGTTAGTGTAAGCTGGAATTGTAATCCATCATAAATAGCATTTCATTATAATTACATATATAACCTCAATCAACACTTATAAAATAATATTAATAAAAAAGTCACAGCTTTGCCGCATTGGCGAAGCAATGTACGCGATAGCAACAAATTGGAAGAATTGCAAGCAGATCGAAACGTACGCACAAATGACGCACGAAACGTACTCACCCGTACAGATGAACGCGAATGAGCGTTTCAGTTGTCACTTCGCTGCGTCAGAAAAGCGTTCCCTTTTCGCAAATGGAGACTGTGGAACGATTGTAGTGACCATTGCGTGCCATGTCACTACAACAGAATCGTTCCAGAAAAAGCCCAAAGCCAGCCCAGACGTAGGATTGTCCCCTACACGAGATAAGCGTGCGCGTTAGTGTCCAGCCCTCTCTGCGGGGTAAAGTACGCGTGAGAGATGAGAGCGCGCACCGCCGTGTCGTGACGATGTGGCTGGCTGGATGGATGGATGGATGGATATGGCTGTACCCTTCAGATCGGGCGGTGGCTAGCGCCACCAAGCCGTATTACTTTATGAACCAGAAACTAGATTTATATTTTTTTCTCTTTAAATAGTGAGGTTGAGGATTTGTACTTTGCAGTGAAGGGTTTAACTTTCACTTGTGGCTTGACTTTAGCCACCAATCAGATAACCTCCTTCTAGTTAATTCTACCCGCTTTAAGTCTATTTTGCCCTGACTGTCGCTAAACCCCAGTGCTTTGAAAAACTCTGCGCAATCAACCTGAACTACAGGGTGAAGCCCTTTACAGAACATTATCAAATGTTCGGCAGTTTCTTCTCCCTCTCCACGCGCACTGCATACCGTGTTTATCCCGTCGTATTTGGCCTGATATGTCTTTTTTCGCAAAACTCCCGTCCTGGCCTTAAACAGTACCGAACTACCCCGAATATTATCATAGATATTTTCCCTGGCTATTTCCTGCTTAAAAGTTTGATATACCTCTAGTGCAAACTTCTTAACCATGCCGATTCTCCACATATTGGTCTCAGCTTCCTTCACCTTCTTCTTAACCGATAGTTCTTTTTAGGGGTGCCCCCTGCTGTTTCCCAAATATTTACCAGTCAATTTTCTGGTTCGCTTCCGCCATTTTGTATCGACATTCTTCATGTACAGGTAGCAGAATGGCGCAATGAGCGTGACGTGCGCTCATTGCGCCATCTTTCGGGTAATGCTGAAAACGCAATAGTTCCACACGAGATGCCCATCACCAGCGGTAAGTTGTAGATATGAATAGCTTGCAGTTGTATATACAAAGAGGTGCTCCTTCGTGGATCCGTGGTTAACGCCTCGCACTCACAAATCAGAGGTCCCACGCTTGATTCTGCGCGCCACAGTTTTTTCTCAATTATTTTTCTCTCTTGCGTTTTCATATGCATAGAGGCGCATTCATATACGGCAAGTGACGGCGACGTTGACGCTGACACCGGCGGCTGAAATCAAGCCGAAAGTGTCCACATAATTATTCTCGCAATAATGAATTCACTCTGTATGATGCGCCCGACACTTGGCCGATTCCCCTAAGTAAGTAGGTTCCAAGTATTCAAAAGCATCACCATCATGATGTTTCCCTTCTTCACCGTTCCCGTAGAGCATTTTGGTGTTGTTTATTGAATGAGCATTGTTATTTTATCATTTTTATTTTCTGATTGGTTGTAATAATATGATGTATATCAGCCACATGACATGCCAGAGTGTTTCTTTTAGTTTTTATGCAATTTATGATAAAGGGCGTGCCTCACAGTGGGTATGAAGCAGTATTTGAAAGAAAGAAAGTGACGAAGAAGAAATGGCAGCGAAATCGGGCTCGTCCTCGAGTGCGCTACCACCGAAGGCAGTCGGCGGCGAGAGTATGGTAGGTGCGAAAATTGATTCTGAAAGCTCATTCGGTACATTATGAACACGTTATGCAGCTGTAGTGGCAACGCGGGACTAGAAAGCTGCGCAGGACTTTGAACTCATCCTATTGATGCACTTTTAGGTTCTTTTCGCTAATGTTCCCACTCGTGCACTATGTGAAGGGAGCTATGCTATATATAACTATTCACTTCCGGTGCGTGTGAATAAATACTCCGTCGAGAATTTGTTTCACCAGCTGTCTGGACATGCCTTACCTAGAATGTTGATAATTTTAAAAATAAAAGTAGGTATGTTGAGGTAACAATCTACAAATTAAACAATCTGGACAAATCTCTCGTAGGTTAGTGATGTTTCTTCGATGATGTAGCATCGTACATACCTAGCGTTCCTCAAGAAGAGTAGCGACTGGTATCCTAAACACATAGATCCGTAAAAACACAAGGGTCACTTGTACTAATGCGATGAAAAGAAAAACGAACGGCGGCAAGCATAAATTTTGGCAGTCCTACCCAGACAAGCCTGCGTGGTTGCTAGGCAAAGCTGCGCCCTCTGCTGGCGTCATCATGCTAGGAAGTTTCTACGGCCGTCAATGTGAACCGGGTGTGTGGACAGAGAGTCAGGCAGGTCTTAGAGATGATAAGCACACGCGATGCGGTAGCGCCAGCCGGAGCACCATGATGACGCCTGCGGAATCCACTAATCTGCGTAACGACAGCCGATGCATATTTGGGTTGGACTCTGCCAAGACCCTTGATTTACGCTGTTCAGGTTTCTGTCTATCTGAATTGTGTTATGCGGTAATGCCGACGCTTGTGAACCACGAGCTCATCAATCACAGAGAGGACGAACGATGCGAAATGGCGAGATGGAAGGCAACGGATTAAGGAACTGCTTTACTGTATTTTAAATAGAAGCATCGCTTACTGGCGTTTATGCACGTGGCGTCGATGTCTCGGTGTCGGCATCCGTACACACAATACGCATGTGCAACTCTCTTCTGTCTCTCCAACAGCTGCGCGTTACTCTCTAAGATTCTTTCCTACCACACGTTTGCGCTCACTCCCCCTCTCAGCAGAGGAAGGAAAACTAAAAATAGGCCCTCGCGATGCGAGCTGCAGAGTGAAAAGTGCGTGAAAGTCACGTGCTTTTGCAGGGGGGTTGTGGGACAAGGTGGGCACGCTGGCGTCTCCTGTCGCAGCATCAGTAATTGTATGACCACATTGTTGATAGCCGGCTGGAGTTCTGAACGTACATTTTTATGCACGTTTGCACTTCAAAGACGACACAATATGTTGGAAGGATACAGTGAACGTTGGTCTTCATGGTTGCGGGTTTAGTTTATATCGCTCGAGGTCGAAAGCAGTCGTTTTGGAAGCTCGCGATCCCTTCCCCGAATATGGTTGGCGCCGCAGCTTCGTTGGTTTTCTTCAGTCATGTGCTTTAGAGTGCCCAGTGAAGGAAAAAAAGTGGCAGCGTCTACGGCTCTTAATGCGAGAGGCGGCGATCAGCGGTTCTCATGCAGGAAGGTCACAGCTATCAGGAAGCAGTACATAGCCCACTGTTCTTACCGGGGCAATGTGCCTGACACATTGATTTTTACAACGAAAGCTGGCAATATTGATCACAGCTCGAGTGACGCACAGTTGCATGTTGTGCGCCGCCGCCACCACTGCCACCGCCGCCGCCACCGGTGTCCGTAACCACATTGCGCGAAATTAAAAAAACCACGGCACCAATGACACAGTGGGGCTCGAATCCGGGTCCGCTGGGTGCCAGCCCAGTATTCTACCACTGAGCTACACCGGTGCTTGTGACTTGCCAAACTCGCCCTAGGCAGGCTTGACGTCGGAAAAGCAATCGTGTTAATACGACTTATAACGCGCTTTACATTAGTGAAAGAACAACTAGTCGTCGCACAATGCAATTAGCTTAACGCGTAGGCCATCCAATGTTCCAACCCATTACAAAAGCTTGTTCTTGTTTTCCTTTTAACTGTGCCGCATACCCACTTCAGCCATAATTCCTCATCGTCACCAGCCGCTGCATGGACAATACGCACGAAATTACCAGCAAGTGTTTAGCGGATACCACGCTTCTCAGATGAATGACGAAAAATAGCATAGCGAATGCCAGCCTACTACCCAAAAGTTTATTATTAGTGCCCTAGTGTGTACCAAGCAAGCGTGCTTGCAGCAGTTACCCAGTGAGTTTTTTTCAAGACTCTAAAAGGCCGCTCTTCTAGCTTTCGCTGTGACTTTGCTGCACCTACCGCACAGGCCTGGCGTTTTTTTTTGAGTCATCGCT
Organism: Rhipicephalus microplus; assembly: GCF_013339725.1. Taxonomy (NCBI): domain Eukaryota; kingdom Metazoa; phylum Arthropoda; class Arachnida; order Ixodida; family Ixodidae; genus Rhipicephalus; species Rhipicephalus microplus. Next base: position 21,410 of record NW_023613706.1, read on the forward strand.
TGGTGTTTAGGTTTTTTGTGGGGTAGCTCATCTTTGGCCATGTTTTTTTTCCTAATATTGACACAATGTGACTAAATTACGCGCGCTAGCAAATACTTGTGCCTTCTAGATTATTTGCCACGTACGAGCCTGCGGGACCCAGCTGCGTGCGAACCTTGTTGGAAAAAAGAAGAACGTAGAAGAAGAGGCAGAAGTGAATCCTCGAGACAATCTAGCTGTGTTATTATTCTCAGGCACAATTTCGCCCTACCTACGTTAGCCTATTAAAAGAGTTCATTGAAGAGTGCGTTACAAATCTGGTGGAGGTGCTGGGTATGAGGCCGCCCCTCTCGAGTGACGGAGCACAGTCCAGAACCACAGCGATTTCGACCCAACGAGCTGACGCCTGTTCATCAGCGCTGCAGTTGACGCTTACGTGGTGAGGGTCCTGAATTTTCACCTTTATCGACTTCGCTCAGAACATCAACGGCTGTGAACGGGTACGCAACCGACATGACAGCTCAGGTCACTCCAGCCAACATTGTAGTAAACCAGCCAATGCTACCAAAGCCTTTTTAAGGCGAAAGCTACGAGGATGCAGAGGACTGGCTTGAGCACTTTGAACGCGTCGCAAAGGCTAACGAATATGGGGAAGAGCGCAAACTTGAAAGTGTTTACTTCGCACTGGAAGATAGCGCACGAACGTGGTATGAAAACCTACCGTAACTGTGGCATTGCACGTACGCGTCCGCTTCAGCTACGGGAGGTGCGGGGTTCGATCCCCATTGCCGGTCGGCCACCCACCGGTAGCTAAACAGGGTACAGGCGGGCTTCGAGGGGCTGTGACGCGTCACCCCAGTGGTGAAGCTTACTCTGCCTGGATACCCCCAACACGCTGCGTGGGGACCCTGGTGGGGACCCCGGTATGAAAACCACGAAGCTACCTTCCGGTCATGGAATGATTTTCGACGGGAGCTGCTCGCTGCTTTCCCGAACACAGACCGCAAAGAGAGAGCTGAAGCTACGCTCCAGACAAGAAATCAGCGAAATAACGAAACTGTCGCCATGTATCTGGAAGACATGTCTCGCTTATTCCGACGAGCGGATTCAAATATGAGCGAAGACAGAAAGCTGCGCCATCTAATGCGAGGCGTGAAGCAAGAACTCTTTGCCGGAATAATTCGAAGCCCGCCGAGCACCGTCGACGAGTTTCGTTCCGAGGCGACTACAATGGAAAGGACGCTACAACAGCGAGCAAGGCTATACAACCGGGATGCGATCGTCACTTCCTTGGACATGTTGCCACCAGTCTTCGGTAACGGCATGGAAGCACTAAGCGAGCTGATGCTGGTCTGTTGTGCGAAGAAGAGCTGCAGAAGCAGCAGTCTTGACCAGAACGCTCCAATGCTTTCGTCTCTGGCCGATGTGATCCGTGAGGAGGTCAGGGCAGGTGGTACGCGAACCTTCGAAGCAACGCTCAGCCAGGGCCGCCACTACAACAGAAGACGAGAGTGACGTATGCTGATGTGCTACTACGAGGACCTCCAGGACGTGTGGACGTCGCGGCGGCTACACCTATGCAGTACCCGATGCCGGCCGAGCACCCTGCAGCCAACGCCAGAGAGGAGACTAAGGAAGAGCAATGTACTGGCGCACTCCCGGCAGGATACCGCTGTGTTACGACTGTGGGGAGCCTGGTCATCTCTACCGAACGTGCCACTACCGCCACGCAGGTCTACGTGGTTTTCCTGTTAATGCACCTAGACCACGAAATGGTGAACGTCCCTACGAAATTGAAGAATACCTGTCAGGTCGTCCAACCTCAAGTGGCTTCTAACGACACCAACCTCGTGCAACGACAACGGGGAGGTATAGATCGCCTAGCCCCCGACCTTCAGCAAGCTCCCCAAGGTCTCGTTCCCCAAGCCCGCGTCGGGAAAACTAGAATCAGCGACCTGTGGAGGCAAGACCGCTGTCGACGCTAATGCAAAAAAACCTATATTGCTGACTCTGAACGACGACCGATTCAGAAACGGGTGCTTTGATAGTGATGTTGCTTCCGATTTACGTGTGTTCGTTGACGGCTACGAAGTCATCGGACTGGTAGATACCTGCGCAGATTATTCAGTGATGAGTAGCGGACTTTCTAAAATACTAAAAGAAGTGCTGACTCCTTGGAAGGGACCACAAGTTCGAACAGCAGGAGGGCACCTCATGGACCCTACTGGAATATGCACAGCAAAAATTGGAATACGGGGTTTCACGTACGTTGCCAGTTTTATTGTGCTGCCGGAATGCCCAAGAGACTGGATTATCGGCATAGATTTCTTACAAGCTAATGGCGCTGTAATTAACTTGCGAGAATCTTCCGCCTCATTCTCGACTAGGCACGCGATTGCTACCTTTGAAACGGAAGAAAACGTATATGACCTTTGTATTGCAGATGATGGCGTCATGTTGCCGCCAAGATCGAGCATATCTGTCGCAGTAAACAACAAAGCATTCAGTGAATTCGAAGGATTTGCTGACAACAACATTGCCAACGAAGCCACAGCTATTGAACGGGCCCTACAGCAACGGAAGTACCAGCATAACCCGGTCAACTTTCGAGCGAGTAGTCCCGCTAGGACTGCGGCGAGCTTCTGCGATAACGACAGGCTTCTGCGGGAAGTCATCCGGGAGATATTGAGGGAGGAGCTTCGGCAGATTGGTTTAATTCCAGCAACCGAACCGACGCGGGCATTGTCTTTTGTCGCTGATGTTGTGCGGGATGAGGTCCGTCAGGCTCTCTCTTCATCCGACTATGACAATATGAGACGACATTTTACATATGCTGATGCATTCCGACGCCCCGTCGTCGCGCCTTCGGCACAGTGGAGTCCAATGACTGAAACACCACCAACCCTGCAAACACAGCCGCTCTCAGCGCCGACGACTTTCCCAACCTCACCGATCTCACCGTCAAGACGGATGGCGTTTAGCCGAAATGTGAAGCACACAACAAGGTTCAATAGTGAGTCCCCACTTACATACCAGTGTCGGAAAACCGATTTGTGCCGTACCGCTGACCGTTGACCGGTATGCTTTCATTGTGGCGAAGCTGAGCAAAAACACTCACTTTGTTCTCAACCATTACAACACAAGGGGGTCAAGCGGAAGATGATTTTGCGGCCTCACCCCCATTGGTCGCACCAGTTAGTTTCCCAGTGGTGTTGGCGTCCCCGAGCGGCGACGCAGAGACGGGGATCGCTGTTGGCGTGCGGGTGGTGGGGTAACGCTGCGGTCGGAGCAAGGCGAGTCAGCACGTGCTGCGTGTTGCTGCTGGAAAGAGCCCTGAAATGGTCGAGACTCGCCAGCAGGTACATAGGGCGTGGAACGTTGAATCGTAGAGCTCGCTGCTGGCGACGGTAGCAGTACCTCACGATGTGTCCAAGTATCCCGCAGTTGTAGCAACTACGGGTGTCGCGTCTAGTCGTCCCCGGCGAAGTAAACCTCGTTGGTTGATAAAAGCCGGGCGATGGTGGTCGAGGAGTAAATCGCTGTGACGCAGCTTGCCTGCGTTCCTGATTTTCGAGTGGTCATTCACTTTTCGTTCGAACCGATCGGTGTAATTCGGGCGAGGCTCAAAGTAGCTCTGTCGCATCCGAGGTACCAGTTGTTCACGGGGCCGTTGGTCGAATGCACACTGATGGCAGACACCAGCGGTGTGCACAGCTTGCAGTTGAGCAAGTTCTTCCTTAACCACTCATCTTATAAGAGAAGAGATGTCGTCCTGCGATGGAAGGTTGACACTTGCAATCGTGGGCACATTCTCAAGACGTCCAAATTTCGGTAGGACTCTCCTCCTTTTTAGCGCTTCAAACGCTCGGCAGTGTCTCCTTAGGTCGGAAGGTGTGTGTAGGTCTTCCTTAATGATAAGGAAATTGTACACGTCTTCCGCGATTCCCTTGAGCAGATGACCTTTCTTATCTTCGTCACACATGGTCGCACTCACGATTCCGCAAAGCTTCAAGATGGCCTCGATGTAGGTGGTGCATGTTTCGCCAGGTAACTGAGCTCTGCGTGAAAGCGTTCGCTCCGCCTGCTTGATCTTAGCTGTTGAGTCACCAAAACACCCCTTCAGCTCGTCCACGAAAATGTCCCATGTGGTCAATGCACTCTCATGGTTGTCGAACCAAAGAGACGTGGTGCCGACGAGAAAAAACACCACGTTCTCGAGCTGCTTAGCAGTGCTTAAGCGGTTGCTGCGACTTACTCTTTGGTAATGCTTGAGTCAGTCGTCAACATCGTCATCCGGCTGCCCCGAAAAGGTCCTCGGCTGACGTTCCGGTATGCCGCAGCGATCTTGTCCTAGCGGGTGAGCGTGTTGCTCATCAACAACGAGGTTGTTATGGCCTGCTCCCGCGTCCTCCATGTCTGGTAGCTGCGGTGGCAAGCCTGCCAAGCGTCTGCTTCGTCGCCAAATTGGTTGAGCTGGGTCGTCCAGATCGATGTACCCGGCACCTCCACCAAACTGTTACGAGTGACTGTGTTTATTTACAGATGAGGTGAAATGGCGTTGTGAAATAGCAGCGTACTTCAGAGACAGGCCTAGAACGCTTCCACCCAACCACACAGTCCAGGTGCCGCTCCACTACTCTTCTTCTTCTTCTGCGCCCCGTAAGCTCGCGCATTTTCGTTTCTATATTAAAATTATTTACAATCTCATTGCGCTCTGCTTTTGATTTATTGCAATGCACCAGCTTGCCCAGCAATGCATTTCAGGGTAGATAGGCCCTTTAAAAGATGACTGTCCTAATGCTCATGAGAAACAAAAAGTGTAATACCGCACTTAAACTTTGCTGATGTGCAGTGCTAACTACCAATGTAGGAACATCTTTGTGCTCTATGAACTCTGCTTCCTTTTTTTTTCTTTTTTACACTCAGATTCCCACCACCGAAACCTGGCTTCATGTTGCTCAAGGTTTTGGCCGTACGAGGAAGTTTCCATTGCATCGATGCTGCCGACGGAAAACATGTTCAGAATAAATATCCCAAGAACTCTGGCAGTATGTTTTTTAACTACAAGGTGTCTATAATGAGAATTGTTGTTGCTAGATTACAAAACTATTTTGAAAGTGTGAAACACATTCAATTTTGTCCTCTAATACTCCTGTCACATGGCACGTGGAATGTCATTTGCAGTGAATGACTTTGAAAACGAATCTCATTGTGATCTTGCGTTCCGGGTCTACACAGCAACCTGAAATGACATTCGCAATTGGTGTCAATACTTACTGGCAGGCTACCATGATACCGAAAAGTTACAAATCGCGCATTTCATTTACATAAAATTGTCCGGAAAGTTGGAAATATACTCCCACGTGATAAAACAGCATTGGCAAAAAAATGCTTCATACTAAAGCAAAACTAGCTTGCACTCACAACTTGCAATCAGCAATGTTTGGAACTAGCGTTCATGAATTTGTGACCGCGATAGATTATGATCTGTGCAAACGAACTATAGTTGCACTCCAGCTGCTGCGAATGAGGCATCAGAACCGACTGAAGCGTTTAAAGCTTGGTATTGAAGATCACAGACGACGAGGGATTCGGAGCTGTACCTAGACGCCAATTTGTTTACGTCGGCTGCTCTTTGGGCTTCAACTTCGTCAGTGAATAACAGAGAAATGGGGTGCTTCCCAAGAAAGAACAATTGGTATGAAATCACTCTCCCTAGAATGGTGCCCAATATGTGCATACGTATTCTGCTACTTGCGAGTAACGCGGCGACACTACACGAAAACAACAGAGAGTGTGTGAAACGTGGCTGAAGTCTGAGCCTGAAAAAGAGAATATAGCTGCTGAAATTGCTTGCACAATCATGCTGCACGTTAAAAAGTTACTGAAATAAAAACAACCTTTAATAAACATGTGAACATCGTTTACGTTTGCTTTAAAATGTCGATTTTGTGAAGTGCCTGTTGACAAAAGAACACATGTCGCGCTTCCTTGAGTTCAGTGAACACATATAAAGTCATATAAAGGACATTCAACGAGCGAATGTCCTTTATATGACTATATAGCAGCTACAAAAATGACATTACCCCTAATGTTTTTCGCAGCAAATGACATTACAGGTGCCGTGTGGCAGGGGTGTAACACTGTTATTTAAGATTGTCGATACTGTACTCTTATACCCCTGCCACACTGGAGGTGTTAATGTCATTTGGTAACGTAATAAACGAAGTCAACTATAACACCAGGCACCGTCATCATTTACCCGAAGTGGCAACACAGAACGCACGTTTCTAGTCTGACCGTGGCGTGTGTTTGTTTACACAATGTCCGACCACGCCATCGGGTGAAATCGAGTAGTCTCTGTACCTTTGAGGCTGAGAATACAAACGTTTTGCGGCAACCTTCCACACAAATGCTCTCGTTAAGACCACAGATGCCTAAAGAAACTCAAAATTATTAGCGTGCTTGCATTGCTTCTTCTTAAATTGAGAATGTTAAGTGCCACATTTCAAGTAGTCAATGGGGTTGAGAGTATACATTCGGTGCTAGTGCGATGGCGAATGTGTTTCTCGAACTCATTCCATCGCATAAGTCATTCGGTTCTAATGACATTAAATATCGCTTGTAGCAGCCGCATAATCTCATTAGGTGCGAACGTTATTCAGTTCGAATGACATTAAAACATCCAGTGTGGCAGGGGCATTACCTACACTATTAGATAAGACAACTAGTTGTATATGAGTAACATATAATCTGTGTGTATGTCATGGTTCTTAACTTTTCCCTTGGTAACATTTTTTCATGGAATATGCTCATTTACATAGACGTGAAAGTAATAATGGTGTCAAGTAACAAACTGTGAGTATGCTCACGGCATTGTATTGTCCATCACAAAATGCTGTAAATGTGCTGTTCTCTATAGTTGTTCACAAAAATAAAGTTTGTACAGTGGTAAAGAAACCCCGTTGCCTAATCATACAATAATGTACAGGTATTTGAAACATCTGAAGCATATAATCTATTTGTTTTTTCAACCCTGCTGTGAAAGGTTATTATTTATGATGCAATCACTTGCTGAAGCTTTATTGATGCCATAAAGCAGAAATGATTAAACAACTATTAAACTGCTTGCAGATTCTCATGCATTCTAATAATAACTTGCTTATTGCAGGGCACTTACTCCATTGTGCTCCTGGCAGTCGCTGACTGCAATTACGAAGTTGTCATGATTGATGTGGGGGCCTATAGCAAGCAGAGTGATCAAGGTGTGATGCCTCAAACAGTCAAAGTTTCGCAAGCGGCTTAAACAAGGAAAAGTACAGCTGCCAAAGGACTTGCATCTTCCAAACACAACACTTCCAGCTCCTTGTGTATTTGTTGGAGACGAGACCTTTCAGCTGAGGACTGATTTCTTGAGGCTTTATCCAGGACGTGGTCTGAATCCAAGCGAAAGAGTGTTCAACTACCACTTGAGCCTAGCACGGTCTGTTCTTATAATTCTAAGCTGCATCATTGTTATTTTTGCAGTCCCAGAACATGTGAAATTTATTACTATCCAATAGTGCCAACATTATACAAGTAGTCAACATACCAAACTGTTTGTACTTCATTTTCAGCTGCGGTATTTATTAGAATGTTATGGAAGTTTTTGTCCAAAATTTTTCATCCTGAAGTCAACCCTCGCGTTGCAGTCGAATGTCGAAATTAATATTTGTTTTTCCTGGACGCACAAAAAGTTTCATCTTGCGCTACAGTAGAGTAAATGCGTAATCTGTTATCATAAGATTTGTGGAGTCTAGATTGAAGATATCATAACATTGCAGATCATCCTAGTCTTCTATTTTGTTCTCAGATTTTACATGTTCGCTGGCACATTCGGCCACTAACCAACCTGGTCGAGAAAAACAGTTTTTACATCAATGTGCTGATGTCATACAAATCGCTAATGCTCTAAATCAGGGGCATTTCTACAAGAGAAGAGCTTCTTTATGCAAGCCCATGTTATGAATGCATTAAGAGGGTATGGTAGGCAGATTGATCAACACCATGTATTGGCAAGCACAAAGGTGTGCTCAAAGCCAATTAAGAGAGTAGTGCGAAAGACCACACCTTCTACTGATGTGCAGACTCTTTTGCATCATTGTTTCTCTGTGTACGCTAAACAATATGGAATGATTTTTTACAGCAAGCATGGCTAGATGGTTTGAATATATCTTCTTACCATTTTCATACTCTTTCATTGCAAAATTTTCCACCAAACGACTTGTGCAGCATAAATATTACTGTATATTGTGAGCCCATTTTTGACTGTTTTCAGTTCGGTCTTTTTCAATTGTGTTGAGAGTTGTGAAAGCTTTGTGGCGTCAAAATGACGTTGCGGAAGAAAGAACCGAAACAGGCAGCGTGCACTTGTTAAGCTCCAGCGAATGAGTGGAGGCACAATTAAGTTTATTAGGAGGATAACATGAGAATCACGCCCCAGGACAACTTGTTTATCCTTGCTCACCCCATTAAATAAAAAAAACAAAGGCAGGGCAGGCAGACACTAAATACAGTCTAAAATTTGATGGTATAGAATTAAGTACATAAGTTCTGTTGGGTAGAGCACGATAAAAATTTTCGTACTCAATGTACCTGGGTGACGTTTGAAAAGGCGCATGTGTTTTGTTGTGAAAGCGCAGAAGTAATAATATCTGTTGAAGGAAGTGAATGAAATGAAGGTGTCTGTGCGTCGTCGACCATGCCTAAAAGCATTTGTGTTGGCGATTCGCCATAAAGACTGCCTTGCTCTTGGCCCAGAATCTTTGCTACGGAGTCATCGTCTGTTGTGTCCATGTTGCTGGTGGTCCTACAAGAAGGCATAGAGTAACGCAGATCACGATTGCTTTAACATTACAACCTATAATAAAGTTTTTGTTTATGATGATGTAGCACCGAATGACTGCATTGTGCGTTTATATTCCTTATCACACCTATAGAGACACACACAAACCTGCAGGTCAACCGTAATGGTTTTGAGATACAGTACACTCTCGGCGAACGGAACCTGCAGGAACCAAGAAAATGTGTTGCAATAAACAGTAGTTTCGTTTACTGAGACGTGAGCATGGGTGCAGAATACAAGCTCGAAACCAAGTATCGCAGGTGCAATAGTTTCACTCAACAGATTTCCGTTTACTGACAGTCTACTGTATCTTGAGGCAGTAATGATGACACACTGGTTTGTGGAGCAGTGTCACTGGCACACACTGCTTTATTGTAGCTAAAACAGTGTGCATGAGTTAGCAGTGACAGCTACAATTATAAATTTACCAATTGGTGTGAATTCCTGCTATCTGCAATCACAGTGTGTCACTAAATATTAACCATACTCGTTTAGCATCCCTAGTTTACCACTACCACTAGTGCGCAAATTAAGACAAGACCTTTGACATTCACTGCTCTTTCATTATGATACTTTACTGTGCTCAATCTGATGTCTAACCTGTGCACTTGAAAATAAAATTGTACTAATTCCTTATCATTAAAAATCGGTCTTTTTGCACTTTACTTGAACGTTGTTATTGTATTGCGTTATTGCACTTATAACTATTTTTATACTTCAGCATTTATTGCTATGGTTGTATAGACCTTATGTGAAATCGCTGCCATCTGTCAGCCGTCGTGTGCATACCGCCATGTTAGAGGCTCAGAGTGGCACAGTCCACATTGGTTTATGTATGCATATACGTAAGGCCTATCGATGCGAGTTTTGTATTGGCTGATCATTATAATGTCGACGTATTGCCAAGTCTCTTGCAGCACACCTTCACTGTGATCTGTAGCATTTATTTTTAGTTTCACTTAAGTATCTGCTGCATAATTCACTGGAATGTCTACAAATTCCTGTTGTGATGATAGTTTGTTTCGTTGATGATAGTTGTTTCGCCACCGCAGCTACCAGACATGGAGGAGGCGGGAGCAGGCCATAACAACCTCGTTGTTGATGAGCAACACGCTCACCCGCCAGGACAAGATCACTGCGGCATGCCGGAACGTCAGCCGAGGACCTTTTCGGGGCAGCCGGATGACGATGTTGACGACTGGCTCAAGCACTACCAAAGAGTGAGTTGCAGCAACCGCTGGAGCACTGCAAAGCAGCTCGAGAACGTGGTGTTTTTTCTCGTCGGCACCGCGTCTCTTTGGTTCGACAACCATGAGAGTGCATTGACCACATGGGACATTTTCGTAGACGAGCTGAAGAGGTGTTTTGGTGACTCAATAGCTAAGGTCAAGCAGACGGAGCAAACGGTTTCACGCAGAGCTCAGTTACCTGGCGAAACATGCACCACCTACATCGAGGCCGTCTTGAAGCTTTGCGGAATCGTGAGTGCGACCATGTGAGACGAAGATAAGGTAGGTCATCTGCTCAAGGGAATCGCTGAAGACGTGTACAATTTTCTTATCACTAAGGAAGACTTACACACACCTTCCGACCTAAGGAGACACTGCCGAGCATGTGAAGCGCTAAAGAGGAGGAGAGTCCTACCGAAATTTGGACGTCTTGAGAATGTGCCCAGGATTGCAAGTGTCAACCTTCCATCGCAGGACGACATCTCTTCTCTTATAAGATGAGTGGTTAAGGAAGAACTTGCTCAACTGCAAGCTGTGCACACCGCTGGCGTCTGCCATCAGTGTGCATTCGACCAACGGCCCCGTGAACCACTGGTACCTCAGATGCGACAGAGCTACTTTGAGCCTCGCCCGAATTACACCGATCGGTTCGAACGAAGAAGTGAATGACCACTCGAAAATCAGGAACGCAGGCAAGCTGCGTCACAGCGATTTACTCCTCGACCACCATCGCCCGGCTTTTATCAACCAACATGGTTTACTTCGCCGGGGACGACTAGACGCGACACCCGTAGTTGCTACAACTGCGGGCTACCTGGACACATCGCAAGGTACTGCTACCGTCGCCAGCAGCGAGCTCCACGATTCAACGTTCCACGCCCTATGTACCTGCTGGTGAGTCTCGACCATTTCAGGGCTCTTTCCAGCAGCAACACGCAGCACGTGCTGACTCGCCTTGCTCCGACCGCAGCGTTACCCCACCACCCGCACGCCAACAGCGATCCCCGTCTCCGCGTCGCCGCTCGGAGACGCCACCACCACTGGGAAACTAACTGGGGCGACCAATGGGGGTGAGGCCGCAAAATCATCTTCCGCAAGACCCCCTTGTGTTGTAATGGTTGAGAACAAAGTGAGTGTTTTTGTAGACAATGTGAGTACTGTCGCACTAGTTGATACCAGTGCTGCCGTTTCCATAATGAGCATGTCTTTTAAAAATCGCCTTGGGACAAGAGTAATGTTTGCTTGGAATCGGAGTGCTACGTTCCGCGGTGTAGGGGGAGAAACGTTGAGCCCGGTTGGAGTTTGTTCTGTTTTACTTTCTGTAGGAAATCAAATGTTTCGAGCGGAACTAATGGTGCTTGCACGAGCGACCCACGACGTCATTCTAGGTATAGATTTTTTGCGGGAATGTGGTGCAACTCTAGATTGTGGTAGTGGTGGTATTATTTTTCGTCCCGTGTCCGTCTCCATTGATAAAAAATGCCGTTGATGACTGCTTGGAAGTGTTTTCCGTGTCTGAAGACGTCTGCTTGGCCCCACATACCGCAATGTTTGTGCGTTTAAACTCTTCGCGTTCTTGTGCCGGTTCTTATTACGGTTTAGCCGAGCCGAACTTCACTAACGCACTTAGGAGAAACGTTATTGTGCCTCGTTGCCTCGTGCTCACCGTCGATGGTTGTGCCGATTTGTGGACTGTGAATGTTTCCGCGCAGCCCATGTATCTGCCTGCAGGACTTAAATTGGCAAGCTTTCAAGAGCAAAGTACTCTTACCATACGGTCACTCCAACTGTCGGTGGATATAAAGAAACCCCACGCCAACTCATAACCCGACTATTCGGCCAAAATTGACCATATGATTAACAAGTCACTTCCATCAACTGAACGGTCGCTGCTGCAGGAGGTGATCGCACGCCACGCCTCAGTCTTTGACTTTGCCCAAGACGAGACGTCTACCGTTACGCCACCGTCTTCACGTACGCAACACCGCATCTATATAGGCCAAGCACCACAAATATGCCAGAAGCCCTATCGTGTATCGCCTTCCGAAAGGAAAGTCATCGTTGAGCAAATTGAAGACATGCTAAAGAAGGGCGTCACACAAGAATCGTGTAGTCCATGGGCAGCTCCTGTCATTCTAGTGAGGAAAAAGGATAATTCATGGAGATTCTGCGTAGACTCTCGTCGCCTAAATGCCATCACAAAAAAGACGTCTACTCTTTGCCACGTATAGATGACGCCGTGGACTGTCTGCATTCTGCCTCCTATTTTTCTTCTGTTGACTTGCGTTCTGGGTATTGGCAAATTCCTATGCATCCCTCAGATAAAGAGAAGATGGCCTTCGTAACACCAGACGGTCTCTTTGAGTTCAACGTTATGCCCTTTGGATTGTGCAATGCTCAAGCGACATTCGAGAGATTTATAGATACAGTACTCCATGGACTAAAATGGGAAATTTGCATGTGCTATTTAGATGACGGGATTATTTACGGCAAGACTTTTCAAGAGCATAACTACCGCTTGTCGCTTGTGTTTGAATGCTTACGCGAAGCTGGCCTTGTTTTAAACTCAAAGAAGTGTCGTTTTAGAAAATGTCAAGCCCTCGTATCAGGCTTTCTCATCGATAAAGAAGGCATGCGACCAGACCCACAGAAGCCCGCAGTGGTTCGCAACTTTTAACCACCACGAACAGTGAAGGACCTGCGAAGTTTTCTGGGTCTGTGCTCACATTTCCATCGATTTATTAAGAACTTCGCACAACTTGCCTCCCCACTAACGTCCCTTCTTCATAAAGACACACGTACTTGTGGGATGATAAATCTGAGGCTGCATTTCAACAGCTGAACTTTTTATTGACTTCAGGACCCATCCTAAAGCATTTTGATCCTGATGCTTTGACTGAACTTCATACTGATGCTAGTGGGCTAGGTGTTGGTGCTGTGCTGGTCCAACTCTGCAACAGCCGCCAGCACGTCGTAGCATGTGCCAGTCGGACACTGACCCGAGCAGAGACGAACTACACCGTCACCGAGCTCGAGTGCTTAGCAGTCGTCTTCTCCATTCAGAAGTTTCGACCGTATCTACATGGCCGCGAGTTCACAATAGTGACCGATCACCGATCACTATGCTGGCTTGTGGGACTTCGTGACCCGTCTGGCCGGCTGGCTCGTTGGGCGTTGCGCCTCCAAGAGTACAGCTTTTCTGTTACCTATAAGAGCGGACGATGTCACACAGATGCCGACTGCTTATCCCGCCTTCCTTGAGTACACACCAATCAATGCTGACGACAATGACATTGATGACAATTTAGTTTCTGTTTCGTCCGACTTCCCAGATACCAGCAGCTTTAAACGTGAGCAGCAGCACGACCCTACTCTGAAACCCTTGCTCGAAGCTGCACATAACTCCGTCGACAAGCACTTTAAAATTTGAAATGGCTTGCTGTATAAAAAAAAACTAGTCAGCCGATGGCCTCCTGTTGCTTCTAACAGTGCCGGAAAGCCTGCGCCAGGTCGTCCTTCGTTCCGCGCACGATGACTTAACATCCGGTCATCTCGGTTTCACACGGACGCTACATCGACTACGTGAGAGGTTCTACTGGCCGAAAATGTGGAAGACCACAAAACAGTACGTCACCAGCTGCGCTATATGTCAGCGCCACAAGCGATCCACCACTGCCCCGCCAGGTTATTTGCAGCCCATCCTTCCACCGACATCCCCTTTTGAAAAAGTCGGCATCGACTTGCTCGGACCCCTTCCTAAGACCCCATAAAGCCACCATATGTTATAGTGTGCGTGGATTATTTAACGCGTTATACGGAAATGGACGCACTGACATCGGCCACAGCAGCCGCTGTTTCTTCTTTTCTGTTACAACGGGTCATACTGCGTCACGGTGCTCCACGGGTTGTCATCAGTGACCGTGGACGACAATTTATGGCCGATGTGGTTGAAGAAATTTTGCGCCTCTGTGGCTCCTCTTATCGCCACTCCACCCCTTACCATCCGCAAACTAACGGTCTCACTGAGAGAACAAATCGAACTCTCACGAATATGCTATCGATGTACGTTGATGCTGACCACAGGAACTGGGACGCCGTCTTACCGTTTGTTACTTACGCGTATAATACCGCCAAGCATGAAGTTACTGGACATTTGCCCCTTTTTTCTGCTTTGTGCACAAAATCCGCAGAGTTTTCTGGACACTCTATTACCTTTCTCGCATCAGGAAGATATGTCCATCGCTCAGACGTTGTGTCACGCTGAAGAAGCACGTCAACTAGCGCGCCTTCGAACATTGTCTTCGCAAGAACACAGGAAGAGTCGCTACGACGCCAAGCATATCCCCGTAGAGTTTTCTCCTGGTGACTACGTGTGGCTGTGGACTCCTGTTCGTAGAAAAGGATTGTACCGGAAGTTTCTAGCAAACTATTCCGGCCCATTCGTGATAGTCACTCGTCTCAGTGACGTGAATTACGTTGTCGCCCGAGTCACAGCAAATAACCGGCGTTCGCGCACTACGCAAATTGTTCCCGTAGCCCGCCTCAACCAGTACCATCATAGGCCCATTTAACTCACTCGGCGAGCTTCGTCTGCCGCCGGGGGAAATGAAACGAAAATGCGCGAGCTTACGGGGTGCGGAAGAAGAAGAAGAGTAGTGGAGCGGCGCCTGGACTGTGTGGTTGGGTGGAAGCGTTCTAGGCCTGTCTCAGAAGTACGCTGCTATTTCACAACGCCATTTCACCTCATCTGTAAATAAACACAGTCACTCGTAACAATAAGTCAGTTGGCAGGCGCAGTCTTTTTTTTTTTCACAACTGTCTACCATCTTTCATCACATATATGTTTTTGCAATAGAAAGCAAACTGTTTGAAGTATTCAACTTTGCGGCAGCTCCTCCAGAAAGCACGTCCACTTGTTAAGACACTGTTTATAGCAATATATCAAATGTACTATAAGCAGCGATGGCACCGTTCGCTTAGTATGCTTTTTATAGTAAAATGAACCACTTATAACAATGCTCCAGTGCCACAGTATCAGATATGCCAATGAATTCTGGCTGCAATATGGGCTGAAAATGGCTTTCTCTTGCGAAGGCATGCTCTGCGATGTGCTGTCCACGTTTTCAGAAAATGAGTTGACTGGGTCACTTACGAGCGAGCAAAAGGAGAGAGAGAAAGAAACGTTTATTTTTGAATAATTTTCCAACCAGCCCAGGCCAGAAGTGAGGCGACGTGCTCAGTCAGGGTCATGAGTGGGCTACGCTTGACTGTAACCGACACAAACTATGAAGAGTAAACGCTGCACAAGCACTAAATAAGCCTTCCCTAAGGGCCACTGAGGAAGTACCCATTCAAAGTGGCATGGGATGGCCTCACTGCACTGAAGGATGATATGAAAGTTGAATAGCGAATGTACAGACCAAGTCAGAAACTATGAGGCCCAACCTGAAACCAGATGCTCACTGTGCAGAATCGCTAAGCACTACCTGTAAACAATGTGATAGGAGGTATACTAACGGGCAGGTACAGTGGCTGAAACCTTATCCAAAAAGCACGGCATGTGACCTTCACAGCCGTGCGCACCGTAGATATGCCAACATTGAAAGCTAGTGCAATATCCTGGATAAGGTCTCCAGATGAGTGATATCTGCAATAAAAATGTTTTTTTCAATAGTAAGAGTATGGAGTAAACATCTTGAAAACAGTGGTGCGCATGTAAAAACTAACAAATATACATGGCTCTAATGTGTGGGTGCCACCTGATTAGAATTGGTGATGGAATTCGGAAAGGCGTGGTGCAACACATAGTTGGGGGTATGGGTTGCATTGCGCAAAACAACATAACGTTTGTAGAAAAAAGGAAAATAATCACAGGGAAAAACGAAAGTACACATATCACCATATTACCTGAGTGTCATGGCCAGTCGCCTAGCAGGACTTATTTGCTCCCTCACAGCATGCTTCCTTTCAAGGTTTTTCTCCAGAAGCCTAAGAATAAAATCAAATTGATTTGGCAGCACGCGATAATACTTATAAAGGTATTTCATGTCGCCTTGCCGCATTTGCTGCATCTAGGGGAGAAAAAACTGCTTTTCAGCTAATGCAGAAAATTTTCTGATGCAACTGAAGTTTCGCGGTCACTGAGACAAACTTCAAAAAACGAAAATTTGTGAGTTCCCCGACATACAAAATTGTTCGCACTGAACCTAATTCACTTATTCAACTTACACCTAAAAGCCCTCACATTGAGGATATTACGTAAGGTGTGTTTAGTACAAGCACTTGAACACAATTCCCATCACACGAGCCCTTATTGGTCAGACTACCTTGGGAGGGTAACTGACTGTGGGGAAGTTGTGTCGCCAAAGCTTGTCATTGTCTAGTTTACGCTCATCTCACGCGTTGCCATTCTGTAGCCGCAACATCACCATGGCCAATTTCGGTAATGATGCACGTTTTGCAAAACAACGACCCATAACACTTGACAGTTACACACTCGTGGTGACCTTGCACATATCTGCAAATAATCCATCTTCACTCCCGCCGCACTACAGGCCTCGCCGGCCACCTAACTTTCATCCATATTATTTTTTCCTTCTAAACTATCTGCTTCAATGAAATGTGTTGATGTATTTTGGACTCAGCCGTTTACTATTCATAACAGCAAACTCCTTTAAATAATAAATGCGACTGAAGAATATGCCAGAAATAAACATAACCATTTATATGTTACTGCCATGATTTGGCCGCAAATAATGCACACACAACGGGTTAGGGAGCATGGATTAAATATAATGAAAGATGGCTTAGCGCATTTGCCTATGCATTGTAAAGCCTGCGGGTGTGTACCACGTTTTAACGAGGTTAAGATTCTAGGTAGAAGTAGGCATAAAACTGCGCGTGAGTTGATGGAAGCATATTACATTAAAAAAAGGTGAAAATTGTATCAGCGAACCGTCGGTGATATTGCACTTATCGGAAGAGAGATTGTTCGATAGCTGGATAGCGTAAGGCTGTGTGAAGACTGCGCATGTCTGTATGTTGTTACTTAAGTCTGGATTTTCGCCCGGTCTTTTTAAGTTGGAAGTGGCGCTTGTGCTTGTCGTTGAGTGTTTCTTTATTTTGTGTGTGTATTATTTGCGGCCAAATCATGTCAGTAAGCAAGTACCAACTAGGCCAACAATCAGTATTGTTACATTTACATGTTGCTTGAGAAACACCATTTATGATACAAGTGCTGTATTGAAAGTTATCATGGACAGGGTCTTGAAATGCATTTGTGTTAGTCCATGCGTTGTGTGTGATGAGAGCTGGTTTTAACTTCTTGCTGTGCGCGGAACGAAACATTTGGCGTGGTGTTTACAACGGCATATTATATCTTTTACTTCGTTGGGGTGCTTTCGGCAATGACAGACGGTGGCTGGTTGCAGGGAAAAGTCGGCAAGGAAAAAATGGGTGGCGGTGGATTACGAGAAAGAGATAAGTGAGCAAGTTTACAGCGCATTTTTCAAAGCAATAAGACTAACAAAAGGTGTTATCTGAGTAGAAGTAGACAGTATGCCTTTGAAGAGTACAAGGTTCAGAATAACTTAGTGTTCATAATACTGTAGCGATGCTGAGGCAGACAGGTTAAAAAACAAGCGTATTTATTAGGGCGAACTTGTGCCCACGATTCTAAAGACTGGGGTGTTCAAGTCCGAGTAGCCGAGTGGCACAGATACAACTACCTTCCTCTTCCTCGTTGCCAGCCGGGTCTTGCTTGTGCTCTTGCCACGATGATTGCGGCGGGCTACTTGAACGTGGCCAACCTGTCGCGGCATTATCTCCCTCCTCAGACGCATCGTTCCGATGCTTAAGACAGTGAAAAGATTTATGCGCACTCTCACTCGTTTTTCGACGATCTGTCATGATAGGGTTTCAATACGATGCCATAATTGCCTCTTCGCGTACCTGTGTCCTTTCGCACTACATCAAAGCTGTTCTGAATATCATCACTTCATTGCGTAAGAAAATAACACAGTTATTCAATGACACGCTTTCATGAACACCGAATAAAAATAAATGCTACTTACCGTCGTAAAAAACTCGCCCTCAGAGTGACACTTTGTCCATGAAGGCCTCACCCACCACCTGCATTTTTGTTCCCTTTGCTGCTTTTGAATCAAGGTCACTTTTTTTCTTTATTAGCAGTAGCCTCTGTGGCGGTCCAGGTGCACATTGCACGGCTTCGAACGAACAGCATAAGTACACTTAGCACTACAGCATGGATAAATCGATGGATAGATGGATGTGGCTGTACCTTTTAGAACGGGCGGCGGCTGACGCCACCTAGCCGTACTACTTAGTGAACTAACCACTGAATTTATCTTTTTTTCTCTTTAAATAGTGAAATTGAAGACTGGTACTTGCAACACAACATGCAACACGCCAGCGGCCCGCCGCTTGCATTGTTAGTTCTTGCTCGTTTCGATCGCCATTGCCAGCGCTTCATGGCGCAGTCTTCCAAATTTAGAGAATATATATTTTGTGTTTGTTGAATATTGTTTATCACCTGTTTACATATTCAGTTGGAAGAAAAGTCACTATTTATAAATGCAAGGATTGTTTTAAAACAGAAACAAGTGTGTTTTTGGGACATGATTTTGACGCCACTTCGGAAGAAAAAGAAAGCGGGCAAGCAACAAAGATATGGGCGGAGCTTGAAACTTTGAAGGTGCCGTACCTTGTGTCCCAAAACGTCGCATGCGGTAAATCAGACTGCGGTGCGCCGTACGGCAAATCGCAATCCGAAATTCGCACCATGTGTCTCCTGCATAAAGCTGCAATAAGCGCATCCCGCAAACATCTGGACTTCACGGAAAATGACGCGTCCCCTGTATAACAGAAGTGTCGGAATGCGCGCATACAGAAAAAAGAGCATGGAGGCTGTTTCAAGTTTTACTCACCACTGAGAATCTTGACCGCTTCAAAAGGACCTAAAGGCAAATATAAGTCGACTTTGGTTGTTGAAATACGGGTCCAGAAACCTCGTAGTGGTCCAGAAACCTTTGTGCCCAGAAGCGCTTATTGTGAAATAAATCGCGTTTGAGTGGTCTGAACTGGGTTAGAGCACTTATAATACCCGCCTCAAGTGGAACGTCTCACGTCCACTGTTACTGCTCAGCCACCGGCACTAGTAGCCCCAAGAAGTTCTGCTGGCACTACCTGACGAGAGGCCTCATGACTTCACGTTACGGACTCTTCGATGCCTGCCGCAGCACGCCTACATAAGATGTGATCGTTTCGTGCGCTGTACCACTGTTTGCGTTTGCTTTTCGCTTGCTCAAGCTGCAGATGAATGATGTAAACACAATCAATAATATCTGGATAAAACAATAAAACTTCTACTTTTGCTTCTGCGGAATCGCAAACAGTGCTCGCACTTGGTCATAGCCGAATAGAAAGGGCTGTACCAGATCTGTGTCACGCTGTTGACCCCCGTAATAGGTCCCATTCCTGGCACGTCCAGCAGCATTTCACGTTTGTGAAAAGTAATAACAGGCTTCAGCTTAGATACGGCAAGCATATTGCCACATAATCATGTCGTATCGAGCTTGAGATGCAAGACACCATATCTACATTGTTATGTTGAGTTGTTCTTGACGTTTCTTTCCGCCATAGTTACCTTTATTGATTTTGTTTCGTTAATACATACTGCAGTCCGTAGACCAAGCAGGAGGGGCAGCGAAACCTGTACAGCGATGTATCGGACTGTGTCGATTGTATCGGACTGATAAATGTGCTTACAGAAAGCGTTTTTAAGTTTGCAAAGCCTCGCGCTCACGTGCCGTGTCGAGTCTCGCAAGCTATCTCCAATGCTGCGCTCCAGGAAGCGCTTGTCTGTTTCCTTGTTTACTTGCGTACTCACCGCGTTGTTTACTTTCACGATTCTCTTGAAATAACGCCACTTCAATTCACCGAAATTTTTCAGGCGAAGTGCGCTTGAGCTTATGTATAGAAATTCATTATTGCTGTCATATTCTGTCTTCGGGCAGCATTGAAGCAATGGTATGTGCTGACGCGCTTGTGCCAGTTTAGGTATCCGTGCACCTTATATTATTTTTCTTGCAGTTGATCGCCTGTCAGCAGACATGACTTCCGAGACCAGTCGTCGCTGTAGTGAGGCGAAGGATATTTAATTATTATTTGGCCCAGGTCGCTGAATACACATCCCGACATTCCAGCATTTATATTTAAATCGTTTCTATCAGTGGTGCTTCCTCGTGAAGGGAACATTATCGTTTGTGATGCGGTGTAGATCGGACCAGCATTTCAAACAAATCAGGTTATATGACTACGTAATCCCCGGCGAACGTTGAAAAGAAATGTGTACATTTGATCTGAAGAAACGGACATCTCAATGTTTCAAAATCGTCGTGTGTGCAGCAGCATTTACTTATTTTCCGAAAGTGTTAAGTAACCGCCTATCACAGACAGATTTTTATAAAGGGTTCTGTTGGAAATAGTGCAATTCTGTCAAATGTTTTAGTTTATTTGCAAATGCAGGCGTAACTAGCATAGTAAACCGCGATATAATCAGTGAATTCAAAGCATCCTGATGTCTTTTGTGGTACGCATATGTTTTAACCCCGAAATCTACACCTAGTTCTAATCCCATTAGCACCGCTTAGCATATTTTCTCAGCACCCATTTATTG
The DNA here is from genome assembly GCF_013339725.1 of Rhipicephalus microplus. Lineage (NCBI taxonomy): Eukaryota > Metazoa > Arthropoda > Arachnida > Ixodida > Ixodidae > Rhipicephalus > Rhipicephalus microplus. The sequence goes on from NW_023613706.1 coordinate 42,198, forward strand.
GCATACCCGAAAAAAACGAGTGCCTCGCTGTTCTGCATCACCATTTTCACAGCAGCTTTCCCGTTCGGAGTTGTTGCTGACGTAGAACTTTCTAGAGCTTGGATAACTTTCACCAGCTGTGAAACCTTCCACCTTGTATCTTGAGATATTTTCGTCACGAAATGAAGGAGTGATCACCACCGCATCGCTAAAGAGTGGGTACACGGCGGGCGCAGAAGAAGACGGCAAGCGGCGGCGGAGTAGGAGAGTTTGTGCCGTGACGTCACAACGCCGTGACTGCAGTGACACCCATGTTCGTTTTCGAGGCTAATAGTTGCCACAGAACAAAAGTAGCAGGAGCCACCACAGCAACAACGGCCTTTGAACTGTTTCCTGTCATGACCTCCGAAATGACAGACGTGCTTGGTTCAAATGGGCCCCGCTAAATGGCGCGACTTATTCAGTTTATTGAGGCAAAAATATAACTTTTAAAGCACTCGCGCCATTCCCCATAGTAACTTCCGGCGTTTATTTTTACTATGAATCAAACAGAAAAGCACAAGCAGCATTTTAACACGTCTTTTCATGCTCAGAAGGTTCTTTGTTTAGAGCAGCTAGCTCTATCACTTGTTAGCAGTGTCTGTTAGCAGTGTGTTAGGAGTGTGTAGGCGGCACCTCTCACGCTATCGGGATCGTTTTGATTTTGCGAATGTCCTACGAGTAGCGCATCCGCTCTCGTGCATTTACCGTAATTTCTCAGTAAGCGGGACCCACCTGGTTATTCATTTATTTGTTTGTTTATTTATTTATTAATATATTATTTAAAAAGTTCTTACAGGCCTCGTTAGAGGGAATCGGTAAGGGAGGGGGCGCTGTTTATTGATGATGATAGTACTAACATTGCCATCTCGCCTCGTGGTATTGCAGTTTCGTACGCCGCCGCTACGTATTTGCATGTTATTTTGATACAACAGCCTAAAGGTAAAGTTTCCGTTCTCTAAACTGGTAGGGTGTTCTGTGCCCCCACTCGCCCAGCGTGTCGCGTGGTCGCTGCACAACCTGCACGATCAAGGCTGCGATGTGGTCCTTGGATAGATTCCATCACACGTAGGCATTGCAGAGAACGAGACTGCCGATGACCTGACAAAGACAGCACACGACCCCTTGATTCCACTGTCAATGAGCGCGGACTCCGTGGACTCAGCGCGCCGAAACCAGCGGCACGAGCTCGTTTGAAGTCATCCCGACCAACGTACGGCAGGATGGATGGATGCACTGATGTGGCTGTACTCTTTAGATCAGGCGGTGGCTAACGCCACCAAGTCGTTTTACTTAGTGAACCAAAGACTAGATTTATTTTCCCCCTCTAAATAGAGAGGTTGAGGACTCGCACTTTGCAGTGAAAAGTTTAATTTTCACTCGTGCCTTGACTTTAGCCACCAATCAGAAAACCTCCTACTAGGTAATTCTACATGCTTAAAGCCTATTTTGCCCTCCCTGTCACTAAACCCCAATGCTTTCAAAAACTCTGCGCCATCATTCTGAACTATAGTGTGAAGCCATTTAAAGAAAACTATCAAGTGTTCTGCAGTTTCTTATTTCCTCCTTTCACGCACTGGACACCGCGTCTACCCCTTCGTATTTTGCCCGATATGTCTTGGTTCGCATTACTCCCATTCTGGCCTCAAACAGTAGGAAACTACCTAGAGTATTATCATAGATCCTTTCCTTGGCAATTTTCTGCTTAAAAGTTCAATAAATCTCCAGTGGAGACTTCCTAGTCATGCCAATTCTCCACATATCGGTCTCAGCTTCCTTCACCTTCTTCTTAACCGATAATTCTTTTTGGTGTGGCCCCCTGCTGTTTTCTCAGTATTTACCAGTCAATTTGCTGGTTCGATTCTTCCATTTTGTATCGACATTCTTCATGTACAAGTAGCTGAATACCGTCCTAGCCCAACGCTCTTCCCCCAATTCTCTCAATCGCTTTTCAAGTTTTATCTTACTGCCTGCTTCCCTGCACTCAAATGATGTTCATCACATATCACCTTGTACTCCCTGATTTGGTGTATTCCCGTGAGCTCATCAGTCGCATTACATACTCGCTTCCGTATCAAATTATGAACAGGACGACAAGGAAAAGCAAACCAAATAATTAGAATGGCCTACAAGACAGCCCTGAGATTACCGCGGAATACTTCAAACGACAAGCTGCTGGCGCTTGGTCTTCATAACACAAATGAAGAATTATC